>JBBFKN010000277.1:0-51961 GCA_039654755.1 Calcarius lapponicus | reverse complement strand
TGGCTTAGGTGAGCTCCTGGCTGAAGCCCCGCCCCCTTTTTTCTCTTTGTCTCCTCCCACAGGTGGGCGGGGCAAGCGCTGGGCCTGGGCCCCTGGGGGGCGCTGGGGCTGCGGGCGCTGGGGGCGGCGGCGCTGGGGCTGGGGGCCATGAGGCTGCTGGTGCCACTCCTGCCGCCCCCCTGAGGCACCTGGGCACACCTGGGCACACCTGGGAGGCGAAAATTTGGTGAAAATCGGTGAAAATTTGAGGAAAATCCGTGAAAATTTGGGCATTTGGGGACACCTGGGCACACCTGGGCACACCTGGGGGCACCAAAATGGGGGGAAAACGGCGAAAATTTGGGGATTTGGGGGCACCTGGGCACACCTGGGCACACCTGGGGGGCACCTGGGAGGGGAAAAACGGCGAAAATTTGGTGAAAATCGGTGAAAATTTGAGGAAAATCGGTGAAAATTTGGGCATTTGGGGACACCTGGGCACACCTGGGGGCACCAAAATGGGGGGAAAATGGCAAAAATTTGGGGATTTGGGGGCACCTGGGGACACCTGGGGGCACCTGGGCACACCTGGGGGTGGCCCAGGTGTGGAGTGGGCGTGGTCCAGGTATGTAAATGAGCCCCAGGTGTGCAGTGGGTGTGGCCCAGGTATGTAAATGATCCCCAGGTGTGCAGTGGGTGTGGCCCAGGTATGCAAATGATCCCCAGGTGTGCAGTGGGCGTGGCCCCAGGTATGCAAATGTGGCCCCTCCCACTCCCCAAGCAATAAACGCACCTGGACGCACCTGCCGGACTCACCTGTGCCTTTCTTTCGTCTTCTAATAAAACTTTATTTTTCGAAATTCCCGGTTTTTCTCCTTGAAATTCCCCTTAAATTTCCCAATTTCCTCCCCCAAAATTTTCTCTCCAAAATTCCCAAATTTCTTCCCCAAAATTTCCCAATTTTCCTCCCCTAAAATCTCAAATTTTCTCTCCGAAATTCCCAAATTTTCCCTTCAAAATGCTCAATTTTTCTCACAAAAATTCCCCTTTTCCCCCCCTCAAAATTCCCAATGTTTTCCCCCAAAATTCCCCAAATTTTTCCCCTAAAATTCTCCATTTGCCCCCATTAATTTCCCATTAATCATTCATTAACAGTCATTAATCTCACATTAACAGTTCATTGATCATTAAAGAACGCTGTGATGAAACGCTAATGAATCTCTAATGCATCGTTAATTAACACTGCCATCAACCTCCCATTAATCGCTAAGTAATAATTCATTAACGCTGTGGTTAACCGCTAATTCATCATTCATTAACGCCATCATTAATCTCCCATTACCCGCTAATTAATCATTAATTGCCAGCGCCATTAATCTCCCATTAACCGCTAATTAATCATTAATTAACGCCTCCCCTCAGGCTCGGGGGTCCCCTCAGGTTTTCCCGCCTTTCCCCTCAGGCTCGGGATTCCCTCAGGTTCGGCGAAAAATTGGGAATTTAAGGAGAAAAAAACCCCCAAAATTCCCAAAGAACCCCTAAAAAAGTCCTGAAATCCCAAATAAAATCCAGAAATCCCCAAAAAATCCAAAAATTCCTCAGTTTTTTCACGGTCCCCTCAGGCTCGGGGTCCCCCTCAGGTTTTCCCGCCTTTCCCCTCAGGCTCGGGATTCCCTCAGGTTCGGCGAAAAATTGGGAATTTAAGGAGAAAAAAACCCCCAAAATCCCCCAAAGAACCCCTGAAATCCCAAATATAATCCAGAGATCCCCCAAAAAACCCAAAAATTCCGAAAATTCCTCAGTTTTTTTTCCCTTTCCCCTCAGGCTCCGCCTCCCCTCAGGCTCGGGAGTCCCCTCAGGCTCGGGATTCCCTCAGGTTGGGCGAAAAAATTGGGAATTCAAGGAGAAAAAAAAACCCAAAACCCCAAAGAACCCCTGAAATCCCAAATAAAATGCAGAGAGATCCCTAAAAAACCCCAAATTTCCAAAAATTCCTCAGTTTTTTTCACGGTCCCCTCAGGCTCGGGGTCCCTCAGGCTCGGGGGGTCCCCTCAGGTTTTCCCGCCTTTCCCCTCAGGCTCGGGATTCCCTCAGGTTCGGCGAAAAATTGCGAATTTTAGGAGAAAAAAACCCCCAAAATCCCCCCAAAAACCCTGAAATCCCAAATAAAATGCAGAGATCCCTAAAAAACCCCCAAATTTCAAAAAAATCCTGTTTTTTCACGGTCCCCTCAGGCTCCGCCTCCCCTCAGGCTCGGGGGTCCCCTCAGGTTTTCCCGCCTTTCCCCTCAGGCTCGGGATTCCCTCAGGTTCGGCGAAAAATTGGGAATTTAAGGAGAAAAAAAACCCCAAATCCCCCCAAAAACACCCTGAAATCCCAAATAAAATGCAGAGATCCCTAAAAACCCCCAAATTTCCAAAAATTCCTCAGTTTTTTCACGGTCACCTCAGGCTCGGGGTCCCCTCAGGCTCGGGGTCCCCTCAGGCTCGGAGAAAATTCGGGAATTAGAGCCGGAAAAACCTCCTAAAATTCAAAAAAACCCCCAAAAAGTCCTCAAATACTCCCAAAAATTCCTCAGTTTTCCCCCGGTCCCCTCAGGCTCCGCCTCCCCTCAGGCTCCGGGTCCTGTTGTGTTGGGATCAGAGAGTTCACATTTCCAGGGGCAAAATAATTCCCATAAATGTCTGTCCCGCATTTATTAAAGCACCTGTCACGTTCCAGCCTCCCCGTCCTCGTCGCGCGGTTTCTGTGCCCGGACGCGGCCGCGGCGGGACCAACCGTGACACAAAGTAGTTCCCGCGCGGCGCCGGGAGCGCGGAAGGCGAAAACGCGGAGGGATATCAAGGATATTAAAAGTTTTGTTGGGTTGTGCGACTTTCGCGCGCTGCGGAGGGATCTCTCGGTGATGCGGTCCGGAGGGAGTGAGGTCCGGCGGAGGGAGAGACGCGGAAGGATACATGCGAGGCGCCGCATTATTTTCCGCTTTGTACAAACCCGGGTGGCGGCGGAAGCGGCGGGACGGAGCACCGCGATACCGGATGCGGCGGCACAGCGGCGTGCAGCGGCTCGGAACCGGGACCGGGCTCGGAACCGGGACCGGGCTGAGCCAAACCTGCGGCGAGTGACGGTGATGGAACTGCGCATGCGTGCTGAAGCAGTGCTGCGGCTGGATGAGGCGGCGCGGAGTGATATCGCTGGTGCGGCGGTTGCGCATGCGTGGTTTGCTCGCTCGGCGGCGTGAGGGAGCCGTAATGGCGGCCGCGGCCGGCGGCGGAGCTGCGGGAACGGGGCCGGGGAAGGGAACACCGGCACGGCCGCGGCTGAGGGAGGCGGCGGAGCTGCGGGAACGGGGCCGTGGAAGGGAACACCGGGACGGCCGCGGCTGAGGGAGGCGGCGGAGTTACGGGAACGGGGCCGTGGAAGGGAACACCGGGACGGCCGCGGCTGCGGGAACGGGAACGGGGCCGGGGAAGGGAACACCGGGGCGGCCGCGGCTGCGGGAGGCGGCGGGGGCTGCGGGAACGGGGCCGTGGAAGGGAACACCGGCACGGCCGCGGCTGCGGGAGGCGGCGGGGGCCGCGCCGTGCGGCAGCTCTGAGGCGGGAGGCCGCGGTGGGGAAGGGGCCGCGGCCATCGGTGCGGACGCCGCGGCACCGGGAGGTTGAGGGGCTGGGACCGGGGGATTCCCGCGAAACGGCGGCGGGGACGGGGGCGGCTCGGGCTGCGCACAAGCGGCGCCGGGAGCCGGGACGGCGAAGAGGCGGCAGCAGCGCCGCCATGTTGGAAAGAGGGCCGGGAGGCGGCGGGAAAAAATGGCGGGAAAAAAGTGGGCGGGGCCTCGGTGACGGCGAAACCAGAAGGGCGGGAAAATTGGCGGGAAAACGGGGGCGGGGCCTCGGTGACGGTGAAACCAAAAGGGCGGGAACCGCGGTGGCGGGAAAATTGGCGGGAAAAAAGTGGGCGGGGCCTCGGTGACGTTGAAACCAGAAAGGCGGGAACCGCGGTGGCGGGAAAAAACAATAAAGAGATTGAATCCCCTGTGTCCGAAAGCCTCTGGCAAACGCGGGCGGTTTACGGCAGTCGCGATTGACGGCACGTTTTGCGACAGTCGCGATTTGCTGCACATTTTGCGACGGTCGCGATTTGCCTCACCTTTTACGACAGTCGCGATTTACGACAATTTTACGACAGTCGCGCTTTACGGCACTTTTACGACAGTCGCGATTTACGACACCTTTTACGGCAGTTTTGCTTTACGGCATCTTTTACGTCTGTTTTGCTTTACGGCAATTTTACGACAGTCGCGCTTTACGGCACCTTTTGCGACATTTTACGGCAGTTTTACGACAGACGCACTTACGACAGTTTTGCTTTACGGCAGTTTTACGACAGTCGCGCTTTACGGCAATTTTGCGACAGTCGCGCTTTACGGCACCTTTTGCGACATTTTACGGCAGTTTTGCGACAGACGCACTTTACGACAGTTTTGCCTTACGGCAGTTTTACGACAGTCGCGCTTTACGGCGCCTTTTGCGACAGTCGCGCTTTACGGCACCTTTTGCGACACTTTTACGACAGTCGCGCTTTACGGCACCTTTTACGACAGTTTTGCTTTACGGCACTTTCACGACAGCCGCGCTTTACGGCACTTTTACGACAGTCTTGCTTTACGGCACCTATTACGACAGTCGCGCTTTACGGCCCCCTTTTGCGACAGTCGCGATTTACGGCACTTTTAGCGACAGTTCTGCTTTACGGCAATTTTACGACAGACGCGCTTTACTGCACCTTTTACGACAGCCGCACTTTACGGCAGCTTTTACGACAGTTTTGCTTTGCGACACAATCTACGACAGTCGCGCTTTACGGCTCCTTTTGCGACAGTCGCGCTTTACGGCAGTTGCGATTTTTGGGTATTTTTTATCATTTTTTATTGATTTTTGGGCATTTTTTGGTGCGATTTTTTTATTTTTGGGGTTTTATTAAATTTTTTAGGGTATTTTTTTCATTTTTGTGGGGTTTTTGGGTGCATTTTTTGGGGTTTTTTAGGGAATTTTGAGGGGTTTTGGGGGTTTTTTTGGTGAAATTTTTAATATTTTGGGTTTTTTTTTATCGTTTTGGGGATTTTGGGGGGATTTTTGTAGGGGGTTTTTTAGCGCAATTTTTTGTGTTTTTTTCTTTATTTTGGGGGATTTTGAAATTTTGGGGGGGATTTTTTTGTGAATATTTTAAATTTTGGGGGATTTTTTGGGGGTGTTTTGGGGCATTGTGACGGTTTTTTGTGCGTTTTTGGGCGGAATTTTTTGTGCAATATTTTATATTTTTTTGGGTTTTTTTCATTTTTTGTGGATTTTTTAAAGATTTTCTTGTGGGGTTTTTTGTGCAATTTTCGGTCGTTTTTTCATTTTGGGGTATTTTTTGTGCAATTTTGTTGAAATTTTTTGGGATTTTTTTTAATTTTGGGAATTTTTTTAGGATTTTTCGGGGGGGATTTTTTTTGGGCTCTTTCCCCAAAGCAATAAACGCACCTGAACACACCTGGCTGAGTCACCTGTGCCTTTATTTTGGGGGGGGGGAAGGGAGGGGATCGAGTCCAGGGATCCAAGGGGGTCCCAGCTGTGCCCAGGTGGGTTCCAGGTGGGTTCCAGGTGTGCCCAGGTGTGCCCAGGTGGGTTCCGGGTGGGTTCCAGGTGTACCCAGGTGTGCCCAGGTGGGTTCCCGGTGGGTTCCAGGTATTCAGGGAGGGTTCCAGGTGTGCCCAGGTATGTCCAGGTGGGTCCCAGGTGTGCCCAGGTGTTCAGGGTGGGTCCAAGGAGGGTCCCAGGTGTGCCCAGGTGAGATCCAGGTGGGTTTCAGGTGCCCCAGGTGTTCAGGGAGGGTCCCAGGTGGGTGCCAGGTGTACCCAGCTGTGCCCAGGTGGGTCCCAGGTGGGTTCCAGGTGTTCAGGGAGGGTCCCAGGTGTGCCCAGGTGGGTGCCAGGTGAGATCCAGATGAGTTTCAGGTGTGCCCAGGTGTCCCAGGTGAGATCCAGGTGTTCAGGGAAGGTCCAAGGAGGGTCCCAGGTGTGCCCAGGTGAGATCCAGGTGGGTTTCAGATGTCCAAGGTGTTCAGGGAGGGTCCCAGATGTGCCCAGCTGGGTCCCAGATAGGTTTCAGGTGGGTTTCAGGTGCCCCAGGTATTATGGGAGGGTCCCAGGTGGGTGCCAGGTGTACCCAGGTGTGCCCAGGTGGGTTCCAGGTGAGATCCAGGTGGGTTTCAGGTGTCCCAGGGAGGGTCCAAGGAGGGTCCCAGGTGTGCCCAGGTGAGATCCAGGTGGGTCCCAGGTGGGTTTCAGGTGCCCCAGGTGTGCCCAGGTGGGTCCCAGGTGTGCCCAGGTGTTCAGGAAGGGTTCCAGGTGTGCCCAGGTGTGCCCAGGTGTGCCCAGGTGGGTCCCAGGTGTTCAGGGAGGGTCCCAGGTGTGCCCAGGTGGGTTCCAGGTGGGTCCCAGGTGTGCCCAGGTGGGTTCCAGGTGTGCCCAGGTGGGTCCCAGGTGGGTTCCAGGTGTGCCCAAGTGTGCCCAGGTGGGTTCCAGGTGGGTCCCAGGTGTGCCCAGGTGGGTTCCAGGTGTGCCCAGGTGGGTCCCAGGTGGGTTCCAGGTGTGCCCAAGTGTGCCCAGGTGGGTTCCAGGTGTGCCCAGGTGTGCCCAGGTATGTCCAGGTGTCCAAGGGGGGTCCCAGGTGTGCCCAGGTGTTCAGGGAGGGTCCAAGGAGGGTCCCAGGTGCACCCAGCTGGGTCCCAGGTGAGTTTTGGGTTTCCAAGGGGGGGTCCCAGGTGGGTCCCAGGTGTTCAGGGAGGGTCCCAGGTGTGCCCAGGTGGGTGCCAGGTGAGATCCAGGTGAGTTTCAGGTGTCCCAGGTGGGTACCCAGGTGTACCCAGGTGTGCCCAGGTGGGTTCCAGGTGAGTTTCAGGTGTTCAGGGAGGGTCCCAGGTGTGCCCAGGTGGGTGCCAGGTGAGATCCAGGTGAGTTTCAGGTGTCCCAGGTGTGCCCAGGTGTTCAGGGAGGGTCCCAGGTGGGTGCCAGGTGTACCCAGGTGTGCCCAGGTGGGTTCCAGGTGAGTTTCAGGTGTTCAGGGAGGGTCCCAGGTGGGTACCCAGCTGTGCCCAGGTGTCGCTCTCAGTAGTAAAGTTCCCGATCCCACCAACCTGGGCAGGGGAGAGAACCCGGACAGGTGAGGGCGGGGCAGCCCCCAGGTGCCCCCAGGTGTGCCCAGCTGTGCCCAGCTGTGCCCAGGTTCCCCCAGGAGTGCCCGAATTCACCATTCCCCCCCATTTTTTTGCCGTTTTTCCTCATTTCCCACCCCCAGGTGCCCCCAGGTGTTCCCAGGTGTTCCCAGGTGTGCCCAGGTGAGTGCCCAGGTGTGCCCAGGTGTGCCCAGGTGTGCCCAGGTGTGCCCAGGTGTGCCCAGGTGTGCCACTCACTGCCCGGGTGTCTCCGCACGCCGAGTTTCCGGATTTCGTCGTAGACGAGGATGAGGAGCCCGAAGGGCATCGGCACCAACCACCACTGGAACCTGCCCAGGTGAGAGCCAGGTGAGCGCCCAGGTGTGCCCAGGTGTGCCCAAGGTGTGCCCAGGTGTGCCCAGGTGTGACCAGGTGTGCCCCAAGGTGTGCCCCAAGGTGTGCCCCAAGGTGTGCCCAGGTGTGCCCCAACCACCACTGGAACCTGCCCAGGTGAGCGCCCAGGTGTGCCCAGGTGTGCCCAGGTGTGCCCAGGGGCCCCCAGGTGTGCCCCAACCACCACTGGAACCAGCCCAGGTGTGCCCAGGTGTGTTGGGGCACTACCCAGGTGGTTTTTTGGGGTGCCCAGGTGTGCCCAGGTGTGTTCAGGAGGTGCCCAGGTGTGTCTGGGGTGGTGCCCAGGTGTGCCCAGGTGTGCCCCAAGGTGTGCCCAGGTGCGTCCCAACCACCACTGGAACCTGCCCAGGTGAGAGCCAGGTGAGCGCCCTGGTGCCCCCAGGTGTGCCCAGGTGTATTTAGGGCGGTGCCCAGGTGTGCCCAGGGGCCCCCCAGGTGTCCCCCAACCACCACTGGAACCAGCCCAGGTGTGCCCAGGTGCATTTGGGCACTGCCCAGGTGTGCCCAGGTGTGTTCAGGTCGTTCCCAGGTGTGTTCAGGAGGTGCCCAGGTGTGCCCAGGTGCCCCCAGGTGTATTCAGAGTGGTGCCCAGGTGTGCCAAGGTGTGGCTGGGGTGGTGCCCAGGTGTGCCCAGGTGTGGCTGGGGTGGTGCCCAGGTGTGCCCAGGTATGTTCAGCTCGTGCCCAGGTGTGTTTGGGAGGTGCCCAGGTGTGCCCAGGTGCCCCCAGGTGTGCCCATGTGTGGCTGGGGTGGTGCCCAGGTGTGCCCAGGTGTGCCCAGAGGTGCCCATGTGTGCCCAGGTGTATTTGGGCACTGCCCAGGTGTGCCCAGGTATGTTCAGGTTATTCCCAGGTGTGTTCAGGAGGTGCCCAGGTGTGCCCAGGTGCCCCTGGGTGTATTCAGGGCAGTGCCCAGGTGTGCCCAGGTATGTTCAGGTCATTCCCAGGTGTGCCCAGGTGTGCCCAGGTGCCCCCGGGTGTATTCAGAGTGGTGCCCAGGTGTGCCCAGGTGTGCCGGGGGCAGTGCCCAGGTGTGCCCAGGTATGTTCAGCTCATGCCCAGGTGTGTTTGGGAGGTGCCCAGGTGTGCTCAGGTGTATTTGGGAAGGTGCCCTGGTATTTTTTGGGGTTCCCAGGTGTGCCCAGGTATGCCCAGGTGTATTCAGGACAGTGCCCAGGTGCCCCCAGGTGTGCCCAGGTGTGCCCAGCTGTATTTGGGAAGGTGCCCTGGTATTTTTTGGGGTTCCCAGGTGCCCCCAGGGTGTGCCCAGGTGTGCCCGGCTCACCTGATGGGCATGAAGTTGAAGACGTTGGGCATGCCGGGGCAGTAGCAGAGGAAGCAGCCGATGCACACCTGGAACACGATGGCCACCAGCAGCGTCCGGTTCCTGAAACGCACCTGAGTGGCACCAGCTGTGCCCGGGCGTGCCCAGGTGTGCCCAGGTGTGCCCAGGTGTGCCCGGGCATGCCCAGGCGTACCCAGGTGTGCCCAGGTGCCCCCAAATCCCCCAATTTTCACCCATTTCCCTCAAATTTTCACCGATTTTCCCCAAATTTTCGCCGTTTCCTCCCATTTCGGTGCCCCCAGGTGCCCCCAGGTGTGCCCAGGTGCCCCCAGGTGCCCCCAGGTGTCCCCAGGTGTGCCCAGGTGTCCCCAGATTCCCCAATTTTCACCCATTTCCCCCAAATTTTCACCAATTTTTCCCAAATTTTCACCGTTTCCCCCCATTTCTCCACCCCAGGTGCCCCCAGGTGCCCCCAGGTGTGCCCAGGTGCCCCCAAATCCCCAATTTTCACCCATTTCCCCCAAATTTTCACCAATTTCCCCCATTTTGGTGCCCCCAGGTGCCCCCAGGTGTGCCCAGATTCCCCAATTTTCACCCATTTTCCCCAAATTTTCACCGATTTTCCCCAAATTTTCACCGATTTTCCCCAAATTTTCGCCGTTTCCCCCCATTTCGCTGCCCCCAGGTGCCCCCAGGTGTGCCCAGGTGCCCCCAGGTGTGCCCGGCGCACCTGAAGAGGCCCTGCTGGAAGAGCGAGAGGCGCCGCGTCTTGCGGATCAGCACGTCGGCGATCTGGCACATCTCGATGCTGATGAAGAACACGGTGTAGCAGGTGAACTGCTGGTAGCGCCGCTGCCCGAACGTCTGCGGGACGGGTGAGACAAAATTCCCAAATTTTCCCCAAATTTTCCCAAAAATTTTGGCGTTTTTCCACAATTTTCCCACGATTTTTTGCATTTTTTCCCCAATTTTTCACGAATTTTTTGTATTTTTTCCCATTTTTTAACACCCTCAGGTGAGCCTAGGCGAGCCCAGGTGAGACCCAACTCCCCATTTTTTTTCCCAAAAATTTGGGCGTTTTTCACAATTTTTCCCATTTTTTCCCAATTTTTCCACCATTTTTTGCATTTTTCCTCAATTTTCCCCACAATTTTCCCACCATTTCCCCCAATTTTTGCCATTTTTTCCCCAATTTCCCCCCAAATTTTTCCATTTTCTCCCAATTTTCCCACAATTTTTCCCCATTTTTCCCCCAATTTTTTCCATTTCCCCCCCAATTTTCCCACAATTTTTTTCCATTTTTTCCCCAATTTCTCCATGATTTTTTTTGCATTTTTGCCCCATTTTATCAGCCCCAGGTGAGCTCAGGTGTGACCAGGTGAGACAAATTCCCATTTTTCCCCAATTTTTTCCATTTTCCCACCAATTTTTTTCCATTTTTTCCCCAATTTTCCCGCAATTGTTTCCATTTTTTCCCCCCATTTTATCACCCCCAGGTGAGACCAAATTCCCCCATTTTTCCCCTGATTTCCCCCAAAATTTTTGCATTTTCCCCCCAATCTTCCCACAAATTTTTGCATTTTTTCCCCAATTTTTCCACCATTTTTTCCATTTTTTTCCCCCATTTTATCACCCTCAGGTGAGACCAGGTGAGACCAAATTCCCCCATTTTTCTCATGATTTCCCCAAAATTTTGGCAATTTTCCCCAATTTTTTCCATTTTCCCCCCAATTTTCCCACAAATTTTTCCATTTTTCCCCATTTTTTCCCATTTTTCCCCAATTTTCCCCCAATTTTTTTGCATTTTTCCCCAATTTTTTATCACCCCCCAGGTGTACCCAGGTGAGCCCAGGTGAGCCAAATTTCCCCCAAAATTTTTGCATTTTCACCATTTTCCCACCCCCAGCTGTGCCCAGCTGTGCCCAAATTCCCAATTTTCCCTCCAAAAACCCCAAATTTTCACCGATTTTCCCCAAATTTTCACCATTTTTCCCCTCCCAGGTGCACCCAGGTGAGTGCCCAAGTGTGCCCAGGTGTGCCCAGGTGAGCTCAGGTCTATTTTAGGTGCCCCCAGCTGTGCCCAGCTGTGCCCAAATTCCCAATTTTCCCTCCAAACCCCCCAAATTTCCACCGATTTTCCTCAAATTTTCACCGATTTTCCCCGAATTTTCGCCGTTTTTCCCCTGCCAGGTGTGCCCAGGTGTGCCCAGGTGTGCCCAGGTGCGGTGCCCACCCACTGCTGGCCGTAGCTGTCCTGCAGCTCCTGCTCGTGCGCGTCCTCCCAGCGGGGGCGGAGCCCCAGCACCAGGTACGGCCACCAACCCTCCTGGGCCATGGCCACGAAGTAATCGGTGAAACCCGCGAAGGACTGGATGGCACCTGGGCAGGTGAGATGGGACAGGTGAGAACATGGAGAGGTGGGACATGGACAGGTGAGATACACCTGGGCAGGTGAGAGATGGACAGGTGAGACAGGTGAGACAGGTGGGACATGGACAGGTGAGACATGGACAGGTGAGATGGGACAGGTGAGAGAGGTGAGATATGGACAGGTGGGACATGAACAGGTGAAACCCGCAAAGGACTGGATGGCACCTGGGCAGGTGAGAGATCGACAGGTGAGAGAGGTGAGACAGGTGAGATACACCTGGGCAGGTGAGAGATGGACAGGTGAGATGGGACAGGTGAGATATGGACAGGTGAAACCCGCGAAGGACTGGATGGCACCTGGACAGGTGAGATATGGACAGGTGAGATATGGACAGGTGAGATATGGACAGGTGAGATATGGACAGGTGGGACAGGTGAGACATGGACAGGTGAGAACATGGAGAGGTGAAACCCGCGAAGGACTGGATGGCACCTGGACAGGTGAGATATGGACAGGTGAGATACACCTGGGCAGGTCAGAGACAGGTGGGACTGGTGAGACATGGACAGGTCAGATGGGACAGGTGAGATGGGACAGGTGAGACATGGACAGGTGAGAACATGGACAGGTGAAACCCGCGAAGGACTGGATGGCACCTGGACAGGTGAGATATGGACAGGTGAGACAGGTGAGAGACACCTGGGCAGGTGGGACACGGACAGGTGAGATGGGACAGGTGAGAACATGGAGAGGTGAGGTGGGACAAGTGAGATGGGACAGGTGGGATGGGACAGGTGGCACATGGACAGGTGAGATACACTGGGCAGGTGAGAGACAGGTGAGACATGGACAGGTGGGACAGGTGAGATACACCTGGGCAGGTGAGACAGGTGGGACATGGACAGGTGAAAACCACGAAGGACTGGATGGCACCTGGGCAGGTGAGATACAGGTGTGACACACCTGGGCAGGTGGGACAGGTGGGACATGGACAGGTGAGGTGGGACAGGTGGGACATGGACAGGTGAGACATGGACAGGTGAAACCCGCGAAGGACTGGATGGCACCTGGACAGGTGAGAGACAGGTAGGACAGGTGAGATACACCTGGGACAGGTGGGACATGGACAGGTGAGATGGGACAGGTGAGATGGGACAGGTGAGGTGGGACAGGTGAGAACATGGACAGGTGAGAACATGGACAGGTGAGAACATGGAGGGGTGAAACCTGCGAAGGACTGGATGGCACCTGGACAGGTGAGAGATGGACAGGTGAGATGGGACAGGTGAGACATGGACAGGTGGGACATGGACAGGTGAGACAGGTGGGACAGGTGGGACAGGTGGGACATGGACAGGTGAGAACATGGAGAGATGAAACCCGCAAAGGACTGGATGGCACCTGGGCAGGTGAGACAGGTGAGACAGGTGAGGTGGGACAGGTGAGATGGGACATGGAGAGGTGAAACCCCCAAAGGACTGGATGGCACCTGGGACAGGTGGGACAGGTGGGACATGGACAGGTGAGAGACAGGTGAGATGGGACAGGTGAAACCCGCGAAGGACTGGATGGCACCTGGACAGGTGAGATGGGACAGGTGGGACATGGACAGGTGAGACAGGTGGGACAGGTGAGATACACCTGGACAGGTGGGACATGGACAGGTGAGATGGGACAGGTGGGACAGGTGGAACATGGACAGGTGAAACCCACGAAGGACTGGATGGCACCTGGACAGGTGAGACAGGTGAGACATGGACAGGTGAGGTGGGACAGGTGGGATGGGACAGGTGGGATGGGACAGGTGAGATGGGACAGGTGAGGTGGGACAGGTGAGGTGGGACAGGTGAGATGGGACAGGTGAGATGGGACAGGTGAGACATGGACAGGTGAGATGGGACAGGTGAGGTGGGACAGGTGAGGTGGGACAGGTGAGAACATGGACAGGTGAGACAGGTGAGACAGGTGAGATACACCTGGGCAAGTGGGACATGGACAGGTGAGATATGGACAGGTGAAACCCGCGAAGAACTGGATGGCACCTGGGACAGGTGGGACATGGACAGGTGAGATATGGACAGGTCACACAGGTGAGATGGGACAGGTGAGATATGGACAGGTGAGACAGGTGAGACATGGACAGGTGAAACCCGCGAAGAACTGGATGGCACCTGGACAGGTGAGAGATGTGGGACAGGTGAGACAGGTGAGATATGGACAGATGGGACAGGTGGGACAGGTGAGATACACCTGGGCAGGTGAGACACAGGTGGGACATGGACAGGTGAGACAGGTGAGATGGGACAGGTGAGACATGGACAGGTGAAACCCGTGAAGGACTGGATGGCACCTGGACAGGTGAGACAGGTGAGATGTGACAGGTGGGACATGGACAGGTGAGGTGGGACAGGTGAAACCCGCGAAGGACTGGATGGCACCTGGGACAGGTGAGAGACAGGTGGGACAGGTGAGATGGCACCTGGGCAGGTGGGACAGGTGGGACATGGACAGGTGAGAACATGGAGAGATGAAACCCGCGAAGGACTGGATGGCACCTGGACAGGTGGGACAGGTGAGACATGGACAGGTGAGACATGGACAGGTGAGATGGGACAGGTGAGATGGCACCTGAGCAGGTGGGACAGGTGAGACATGGACAGGTGAGACATGGACAGGTGAGGTGGGACAGGTGGGACATGGACAGGTGAGATGGGACAGGTGATCCCCAAATTCCCCATTTTTTCACCGATTTTCTTCAAACTTTCACCGATTTTCCCCAAACTTTCACCGTTTTCCCCCTCCCAGGTGTGCCCAGGTGCCCCCAGGTGCCCCCAGGTGCCCCCAGGTGTGCCCAGGTGCCCCCAGGTGCGCCCAGGTGCCCCCAGGTGTGCCCAGGTGCCCCCAGGTGCACCCAGGTGCCCCCAGGTGTGCCCAGGTGCCCCCAGGTGCGCCCAGGTGCCCCCAGGTGTGCCCAGGTGCCCCCAGGTGCCCCCAGGTGCCCCCAGGTGTGCCCAGGTGTGCCCAGGTGTGCCCCTCACCTATCTGGAAGTACGAGTAGGCCGCCAGGGGCTCGTTGACCAGGCGGTCGCGCCGGGGGTTGCGGGGGCCGCAGGTGCATGATGTCGCTCTCGGCGCGCTCGTAGGCCAGGGACACCGAGGGGAACTGCCCAGGTGGGCACAGGTGGGCACAGGTGAGCGCCCAGGTGTGCCCAGCTGTGCCCAGGTGTGCCCAAATCCCCAATTTTCACCCATTTTCCCCAAATTTCCACCGTTTTTCCCCAAATTTTCACCAATTTTCCCCATTTTTGTGCCCCCAGGTGTGCCCAGGTGTGCCCAGGTGTGCCCAGGTGTGCCCAAATCCCCAATTTTCACCCATTTTCCCCAAAATTTCACCGATTTTCCTCCAATTTTTCACCCAATTTTCCTCCAATTTTCACCAATTTTCCCCAAATTTTCACTGATTTCACCGCATTTTTGTGCCCCCAGGTAACCCCAAAATCCCCGTTTTTCACCCCAATTTCACCCAGGTTTTTGCCATTTGTCCCCTCCCAGGTGTGCCCAGGTGTGCCCAGGTGTGCCCAAAATCCCAATTTTCACCGATTTTCCCCAAATTTTCACCGATTTTCCCCAAATTTTCACCAATTTTTCCCAATTTTCATGCCCCCAGGTGTGTGCCCAGGTGCGCCCAGGTGTGCCCAGGTGCGCCCTCACGATGTCGGTGCAGAGCTCGATGAAGAGGATGGTGATGCAGCCCAGGGGGAGGGGCACGCTGGCCGTGATGTAGATCAGGTGTGCCCAGGTGTGCCCAGGTGTGCCCAGGTGTGCCCGGGTGTGTTCCTGTCCCTCTCAGGTGTGCCCAGGTGTCCCCAAAACCCCCAAATTTCACCGATTTTCCCCGAATTTTCACTGTTTTTTCCCCATTTTTGTGCCCCCAGGTGTGCCCAGGTGTGCCCAGGTGTGTTACATGTGTCTCCATGTGCCCCCAGGTGTGCCCAGGTGTCCCCAAAACCCCCAAATTTCCCCGATTTTCCCCGAATTTTCACCGATTTTCCCCCATTTTCATGCCCCCAGGTGAGTGCCCAGGTGCGCCCAGGTGTGCCCAGGTGCGCCCTCACGATGTCGGTGCAGAGCTCGATGAAGAGGATGGTGATGCAGCCCAGGGGGAGGGGCACGCTGGCCGTGATGTAGATCAGGTGTGCCCAGGTGTGCCCAGGTGTGCCCAAAACCCCCAATTTTCACCGATTTTCCCCCAAATTTCATTGATTTTCCTCAAATTTTCACCGATTTTCCCCCAAATTTTCCCCGTTTTTTTTGCCCCCAGGTGGGCCCAGGTGTGCCCAGGTGTGTTACATGTGTCTCCATGTGCCCCCAGGTGTGCCCAGGTGTGCCCAAAACCCCCAAATTTCACCGATTTTCCCCGAATTTTCCCCGATTTTCCCCGAATTTTCACTGTTTTTCCCCATTTTCGTGCCCCCAGGTGTGCCCAGGTGTTCCCAGGTGTGCCCAGGTGTGCCCAGGTGTGCCCAGGTGCGCCCTCACGATGTCGGTGCAGAGCTCGATGAAGAGGATGGTGATGCAGCCCAGGGGGAGGGGCACGCTGGCCGTGATGTAGATCAGGTGTGCCCAGGTGTGCCCAGGTGTGCCCAGGTGTGCCCAAACCCCCAAATTTCACCGATTTTCCCCAAATTTCCCCCGTTTTGGTGCCCCCAGGTGTGCCCAGGTGTGCCCAGGTGTGCCCAGGTGTGTTCCTGTCCCTCTCAGGTGTGCCCAGGTGTCCCCCAAAACCCTCAAATTTCCCCGATTTTCCCCGAATTTTCACTGTTTTTTCCCCATTTTCGTGCCCCCAGGTGTGCCCAGGTGTGCCCAGGTGTCCCCAAAACCCCCAAATTTCACCGATTTTCCTCAAATTTTCACTGATTTTCCCCCAAATTTCACCGATTTTCCCTGTTTTTTTGCCCCCAGGTGTGCCCAGGTGTGCCCAGGTGTGCCCAGGTGTGCCCAGGTGTGCCCTCACGATGTCGGTGCAGAGCTCGATGAAGAGGATGGTGATGCAGCCCAGGGGGAGGGGCACGCTGGCCGTGATGTAGATCAGGTACGGCGTCAGCTCCGGAATGTTCTTGGTCAGCGTGTAGGCGATCGACTTCTTCAGGTTGTCGAAGATCAGGCGGCCTGGCACAGGTGGGGCACAGGTGAGGCACAGGTGGGGCACAGGTGAGGGGCAGGTGAGGGGCACAGGTGAGGGCACAGGTGTGGGGCACAGGTGAGGGGCACAGGTGAGCCCGGACAGGTGTGTGACCCTCCCCAGGTGTGTGGCACAGGTGTGGGAATGGCTCAGGTGAGCACAGACAGGTGAGGGGCACAGGTGAGCAGGGACAGGTGACGGGCACAGGGACAGGTGAGGGGCACAGGTGAGGGGCACAGGTGAGCCTGGACAGGTGTGGGACAGGTGAACCCAGACAGGTGAGGGGCACAGAGACAGGTGAGGGACAGGTGAGGGGCACAGGTGAGGGGCACAGGTGGGGCACAGGTGAGGGCACAGGTGAGGGACAGGTGAGGGGCACAGGTGAGGGCACAGGTGAGGGGCACAGGTGGGGCACAGGTGAGGGACAGGTGGGGCACAGGTGAGGGGCACAGGTGTGGGCACAGGTGAGGGGCACAGGGACAGGTGTGTGACAGCTCAGGTGAGCAGGGACAGGTGTGTGACCCTCTCCAGGTGAGCCCAGACAGGTGAGGGGCACAGGTGAGGGACAGGTGGGGCACAGGTGAGGGGCACAGGTGGGGCACAGGTGAGGGGCACAGGTGGGGCACAGGTGAGAGGCACAGGTGAGGGGCACAGGTGGGGCACAGGTGAGGGGCAGGTGTGGCACAGGTGAGGGGCACAGGCGATCGACTTCTTCAGGTTGTCGAAGATCAGACGGCCTGGCACAGGTGGGGCACAGGTGAGAGGCACAGGTGAGGGACAGGTGAGGGGCACAGGGACAGGTGTGGGACAGGTGAGCCCGGACAGGTGAGGGGCACAGGCGATCGACTTCTTCAGGTTGTCGAAGATCAGGCGGCCTGGCACAGGTGAGGGACAGGTGGGGGGCACAGGTGGGGCACAGGTGGGGCACAGGTGAGCCCGGACAGGTGTGGGACAGGTGTGTGGCCCTCTTCAGGTGTGTGGCACAAGTGAGCCCAGACAGGTGAGGGGCACAGGGACAGGTGAGGGGCACAGGTGAGGGGCACAGGCGATCGACTTCTTCAGGTTGTCGAAGATCAGGCGGCCTGGGGGCGGGGCACAGGTGTGGGACAGGTGGGGCACAGGTGTGGCACAGGTGGGGCACAGGTGAGGGACAGGTGAGGGGCAGGTGAGGGGCACAGGGACAGGTGTGGGACAGGTGTGTGGCACAGGTGAGCCCGGGCAGGGACAGGTGAGCCTGCACAGGTGAGGGGCACAGGTGGGGCACAGGTGAGGGGCACAGGCGATCGACTTCTTCAGGTTGTCGAAGATCAGGCGGCCTGGGGGCGGGGCACAGGTGAGGCACAGGTGAGGGGCAGGTGAGGGGCACAGGTGTGTGACCCTCCCCAGGTGTGTGGCACAGGTGTGGGAATGGCTTAGGTGAGCCCAGACAGGTGAGGGGCACAGGTGGGGCACAGGTGAGGGGCACAGGTGAGGGGCACAGGGACAGGTGAGGGGCACAGATGAGCCCGGACAGGTGAGGGGCACAGGTGAGGGGCACAGGTGAGGGGCACAGGTGAGGGGCACAGGTGAGCTCAGACAGGTGAGGGGCACAGGTGTGGGACAGGTGAGGCACAGGTGAGGGGCACAGGTGAGGGGCACAGGTGAGGGGCACAGGGACAGGTGAGGGGCACAGAGACAGGTGAGGGGCACAGGTGGGGCACAGGTGGGGCACAGGTGGGGCACAGGTGAGGGGCACAGGTGATGGACTTCTTCAGGTTGTCGAAGATCAGACGGCCTGGGGGCGGGGCACGGGTGAGGGGCACAGGTGAGGGGCACAGGTGAGGGGCACAGGTGAGCCCAGACAGGTGAGGGGCACAGGTCAGGGGCACAGGTGAGCTCAGACAGGTGAGGGGCACAGGTGAGCCCGGACAGGTGTGGGATAGGTGAGCCCAGACAGGTGAGGGGCACAGGTGGGGTACAGGTGAGGGACCCTGTCCAGGTGTGTGGCACAGGTGTGGGGCACAGGTGAAGGGCACAGGTGGAGCCCAGACAGGTGAGGGGCACAGGTGAGGAACAGGTGAGGGGCACAGGTGAGGGACACAGGTGGGGCACAGGTGAGGGGCACAGGGACAGGTGAGGGGCACAGGTGAGGGGCACAGGTGAGGGGCACAGGTGAGGGGCAGGTGAGGGGCACAGGTGAGCCCGGACAGGTGTGGGACAG
Organism: Calcarius lapponicus; assembly: GCA_039654755.1. Classification (NCBI taxonomy): domain Eukaryota; kingdom Metazoa; phylum Chordata; class Aves; order Passeriformes; family Fringillidae; genus Calcarius; species Calcarius lapponicus. The sequence goes on along the minus strand of JBBFKN010000277.1, from coordinate 33,331 downwards.
GTGTGGGAATGGCTCAGGTGAGCACAGACAGGTGAGGCACAGGTGAGGGGCACAGGTGAGCCTGGACAGGTGTGGGACAGGTGAACCCAGACAGGTGAGGGGCACAGAGACAGGTGAGGGGCACAGGTGGGGCACAGGTGGGGCACAGGTGGGGCACAGGTGAGGGGCACAGGGACAGGTGAGGGGCACAGGTGAGGGGCACAGGTGATCGACTTCTTCAGGTTGTCAAGATCAGACGGCCTGGCACAGGTGGGGCACAGGTGTGGGCACAGGTGTGGGACAGGTGAGGGACAGGTGAGGGGCACAGGTGAGCCCAGACAGGTGTGGGACAGGTGTGGGAATGGCTCAGGTGAGCACAGACAGGTGAGGGGCACAGGGACAGGTGTGTGGCCCTCTTTAGGTATGTGGCACAGGTGAGCCCAGACAGGTGAGGGGCACAGGTGGGGCACAGGTGAGGGGCACAGGTGGGGCACAGGTGAGGGGCACAGGTGAGCTCAGACAGGTGTGGGACCTTCTTCAGGTGTGAGGGACAGGTGTGGGAATGGCTCAGGTGAGCAGGGACAGGTGTGTGATCCCCTCCAGGTGAGCACAGACAGGTGAGGGGCACAGGTGAGGGGCACAGGTGAGGGGCAGGTGAGGGGCAGGTGTGGGACAGGTGAGGGGCACAGGTGGGGCACAGGTGAGGGGCACAGGTGAGGGGCAGGTGAGCTCAGACAGGTGAGGGGCACAGGTGAGGGGCACAGGTGAGGGGCACAGGTGGGGCACAGGTGAGCCCGGACAGGTGAGGGACAGGTGAGGGGACAGGGACAGGTGTGTGACCCTCTCCAGGTGTGTGGGGCAGGTGTGGGAATGGCCCAGGTGTGTGGGACAGGTGAGATGGGACAGTTCAGGTGAGCCCAGACAGGTGTGTCCAAGGTACCTCTCACCTGTCCCACACCTGTCCCAGGTATCTCACACCTGTCTCACCTGTCCCAGGTGCGTTTCTCACCTTGTTCCACCCCTGTCACAATCGATGCGAAGTTGTCGTCCAGCAGGATCCCCTGTCCCACACCTGTGCCACACCTGTCCCAGGTATCTCACCTGTCCCATTCCTGTCTCAGGTGTATCTCAGGTGTGTCTCACCTGTCCCAGGTGTGTTCCTCACCTGTCCCACACCTGTTCCTGGTGTCTCACCTGTCTCAGGTGTATCTTGGGTGTATCTCACCTGTCCCTCACCTGTCCCACACCTGTCCCAGGTGTATCTCACCTGTCCCACACCTGTCCCTGGTGTCCCACCTGTTCCAGGTGTATCTCAGGTGTCTCACATGTCCCACACCTGTCCCTGGTGTCTCACCTGTCCCACACCTGTCCCTGGTGTCTCACCTGTCCCACACCTGTCCCTGGTGTCCCACCTGTCCCATACCTGCCTCAGGTGTACCTCAGGTGTATCTCACCTGTCCCAGGTGTATCTCAGGTGTGTCTCACCTGTCCCAGGTATCTCACCTGTCTCAGGCATATCTCAGGTGTGTCTCACCTGTCCCACACCTGCCCAGGTGTATCTCACCTGTCTCAGGTGTATCTCAGGTGCGTTCCTCACCTTGCTCCACACCCGTGACGATGGATGCGAAGTTGTCGTCCAGCAGGATCCCCTGTCCCACACCTGTCCCACACCTGTCCCTGGTGTCTCACCTGTCCCTGGTGTCTCACCTGTCCCACACCTGTCCCACACCTGTCCCTGGTGTCTCACCTGTCCCACACCTGTTCCTGGTGTCTCACCTGTCCTACATTAACCCATACCTGTCCCACACCTGTCCCATACCTGTCCCAGGTATCTCACCTGTCTCACCTGTCTCAGGTGTCTCACCTGTCCCACACCTGTCCCACACCTGTCCCTGGTGTCTCACCTGTCCCAGGTATCTCTCACCTGTCTCACCTGTCTCAGGTGTATCTCAGGTGTGTCTCACCTGTCTCAGGTGTATCTCAGGTGTGTCTCACCTGTCCCACACCTGTCCCTGGTGTCTCACCTGTCCCAGGTGTATCTCAGGTGTGTCTCACCTGTCTCAGGTGTATCTCAGGTGTATCTCACCTGTCCCAGCTGTACCTCAGGTGTGTCTCACCTGTCCCAGGTACGTTTCTCACCTTGCTCGACCCCGGTGACGATGGAGGCGAAGTTGTCGTCCAGCAGGATCATGTCGGCCGCGTTCTTGGCGGCGTCGGAGCCGGCGATGCCCATGGCCACGCCGATGTCGGCTTTCTTCAGCGCCGGCGAGTCGTTGACGCCGTCGCCCGTCACCGCCACGATGGCGCCCTTGGGGCAAAAAACACGAAAAAACGGGAAAATTTGTGAAAAAAGGAAAAAAATTGGGTGAAAAATGGGGGAAAAAAGGGGAAAATTGGGGAAAAAATGGGGAAAAATGGGGGGGTAAATAAGATCGATGGAAATTGAGAGAAATTTGGGGAAAGTGGAAAAAAAGGGAGGGAAAAAATGGGGGAAAATGGGGAAAAATAAGATCGATGGAAATCGAGAGAAATTTGGGGAAAGTGGAAAAAACGGGAGAAAAAAAATGGGAAAAATGGGGGAAAATGGGGAAAATTGGGGAAAAAATGGGGGAAAAATGGGGGAAAAATGGGGGGAAAATGGGGGAAATGGGGAAAATGGGGGGTAAATAAGATTGGTGGAAATTGAGAAAAATTTGGGGAAAGCGGAAAAAATGGGAGGGAAAAAAGGGGAAAAAATGGGGAAAATGGGGGAAAATGGGTTAAAAATGGGGGAAAAATGGGGGGTAAATAAGATCGATGGAAATTGAGAGAGATTTGGGGAAAGCGGAAAAAAATGGGAGGGAAAAAAGGGGAAAAATGGGGGAAAATGGGGTTTGGGGACACTGGGGAAAAATGGGGGAAAAACCCCCAAAATTGGTTGAAAAATTGGGAAAAAATTGGGAAAAAATTGGGAAAAAATTGGGAAAAATGGGGGGAAATGGGGAAAAATGGGGAAAAAATTGGGAAAATTGGGGAAAACGGGGGAAACCCGGGGGAAATCGGGGTTTGGGGACAAGTGGGGAAAAATGGGGGCGAAAAACCCCAAAATTGGTTGAAAAAATGGGAAAAATTGGGAAAAAATTGGGAAAAATGGGGGAAAACCCCCAAAATTGGTTAAAAAAAAAGGGGGAAAAAAGGAAAAAAATTGGGAAAAATTAGAAAAAATTGGGAAAAATGGGGGAAAATGGGGAAAACCAGGGGAAATCGGGGTCTGGGGACCCCGGGGGCGCCGGGGCCACCCCGCCAGGTGTGCCCAGGTGTGCCCAGGTGTGCCCACCAGGCGCTGGCAGCTCTCCACGATGACCAGCTTCTGCTGGGGCGACGTCCGGGCAAAAACCATCTCGGGGTGGGCGCGGAGCAGCTCCTCGAGCGCACCTGGCGGCAGCGCGGCCAGCTCGGAGCCGGTGACAACCCGGGCGCGGGCCTGGCTGTGGGGGGACACACCTGGGTTACCTGGGATGTACCTGAGTTACATGGGATACACCTGAGACACACCTGAGTAACCTGAGATACACCTGGGATACACCTGAGTTATCTATGATACACCTGGGACACACCTGGGATACACCTGGGATATGCCTGAGTTACCTGGGACACACCTGAGTTACCTGGGATACACCTGAGATACCTGGGATACACCTGAGTTATCTGAGATACACCGGGGATACACCTGGGATACACCTGGGATACACCTGAGTTACCTGGGACACACCTGAGTTATCTATGATACACCTGGGACACACCTGAGTTACCTGGGATACACCTGGGATACACCTGGGATACACCTGAGTTACCTGGGATGTACCTGGGACACACCTGAGTTATCTATGATACACCTGGGACACACCTGAGTTACCTGGGATACACCTGGGATACACCTGAGATACACCTGAGTTACCTGGGATGTACCTGGGACGCACCTGAGATACACCTGAGTTACCTGGGATACACCTGAGTTATCTGAGATACACCTGGGATACACCTGAGTAACCTGGGATACACCTGGGACACACCTGTGTTATCTATGATACACCTCAGATACACCTGACATACACCTGGGACACACCCAGCAGCTCCTCGAGCGCACCTGGCGGCAGCGCGGCCAGCTCGGAGCCGGTGACAACCCGGGCGCGGGCCTGGCTGTGGGGGGGACACACCTGAGTTACCTGGGATGCACCTGGGGTACACCTGATTTATCTGAGATACACCTGAGATACACCTGGGTTACCTGAGATACACCTGAGATACACCTGAGTTACCTGGGATGTACCTGGGACACACCTGAGTTACCTGGGACACACCTGAGATACACCTGGGTTACCTGGGACACACCTGAGTTATCTATGATACACCTGGGATACACCTGAGATACATCTGAGTTATCTATGATACACCTGGGATACACCTGAGTTATCTGAGATACACCTGGGACACACCTGAGTAACCTGGGTTACACCTGGGATACACCTGAGATACACCTGGGATACACCTGGGACACACCTGGGTAACCTGAGATACACCTGGGATACACCTGAGTTATCTATGATACACCTGAGATACACCTGAGTTACCTGGGATACACCTGAGTTATCTGAGATACACCTGAGACACACCTGAGTTATCTGAGATACACCTGGGATGCACCTGGGACACACCTGGGACACACCTGAGTTACCTGAGATACACCTGAGTTACGTGGGATACACCTGAGATACACCTGGGTTACACCTGGGATACACCTGAGTTACCTGAGATGCACCTGAGATACACCTGGGATACACCTGAGTTACCTGGGATGCACCTGGGATACACCTGTGACTCACTTGAGTTACCTGGGACACACCTGAGACACACCTGAGTTACCTGGGATACACCTGGGACACACCTGAGTTATCTATGATGCACCTGGGATACACCTGAGTTACCTGAGATACACCTGAGATACACCTGGGTTATCTGAGATACACCTGAGTTACCTGGGATACACCTGAGATATCTGAGATACACCTGGGACACACCTGAGTTATCTATGATACACCTGAGTTACCTGGGATACACCTGGGACACACCTGAGTTACCTGTCCCACACCTGTCCCACACCTGTCCCACACCTGTCCCACACCGTGCCCCTGCCCCATGGCCCTGTCTGGTCTCACCTGGGCTGTACCTGCCCCACCTGGGTCTCACCTGGGCATTACCTGCTCCAGGGACAGGTGAGGCTCTCACCTGGGTCTCACCTGGGTCTCACCTGGGCAGGTGCAGGTGCTCACCTGGGCGTTACCTGGGCACTCACCTGGGTGTCACCTGCTCCAGGGGCAGGTGCTCACCTGGGCATTACCTGGGTCTCACCTGTGCTCACCTGGGTGTTACCTGGGCACTCACCTGGGCGTCACCTGGATCTCACCTGGGCATTACCTGGGTCTCACCTGGGTGTTACCTGGGTCTCACCTGTGCTCACCTGGGCGTCACCTGGGTGTTACCTGGGCACTCACCTGTGCTCACCTGGGCATTACCTGGGCGTTCCCTGGGCACTCACCTGGGCGTCACCTGCTCCAGGGGCAGGTGCTCATCTGTGCTCACCTGTGTTCACCTGTGCTCACCTGGGCATTACCTGGGCATTACCTGGGTCCCACCTGGGCATTACCTGGGCATTACCTGGGCACTCACCTGGGCATTACCTGTGCTCACCTGGACGTTACCTGTGCTCACCTGGCACTCACCTGGGCATTACCTGGGCATTACCTGTGCTCACCTGGGCGTTACCTGGGCGTTCCCTGGGCACTCACCTGGGCGCCACCTGCTCCAGGGGCAGGCGCTCATCTGTGCTCACCTGTGTTCACCTGTGCTCACCTGGGCGTTACCTGGGCATTACCTGGGCACTCACCTGGGCATTCCCTGGGCACTCACCTGTGCTCACCTGTGCTCACCTGGGCACTCACCTGGGCGTCACCTGCTCCAGGGGCAGGTGCAGGCTCACCTGTGCTCACCTGGGCGTTCCCTGGGCACTCACCTGGGCGTCACCTGCTCCAGGGGCAGGTGCTCACCTGGGCATTACCTGGGCATCACCTGTGCTCACCTGGGCATCACCTGGGTCTCACCTGTGCTCACCTGGGCATTACCTGGGCACTCACCTGTGCTCACCTGTGCTCACCTGGGCATTACCTGGGCACTCACCTGGGCGTCAACTGCTCCAGGGCCAGGTGCTCACCTGTGCTCACCTGTGCTCACCTGGGCATTCCCTGGGCATTACCTGGGTATTACCTGGGCGTTCCCTGGGCACTCACCTGGGCACTCACCTGGGCGTTCCCTGGGCACTCACCTGGGCACTCACCTGGGCGTTACCTGGGCACTCACCTGGGCGCCACCTGCTCCAGGGGCAGATGCTCACCTGGGCATTACCTGGGTCTCACCTGGGCATTACCTGGGCGTTCCCTGGGCACTCACCTGGGGGTCACCTGGGCACTCACCTGTGCTCACCTGGGCATTACCTGGGCGTTACCTGGGCATTACCTGGGCATTACCTGGGTCCCACCTGGGCATTCCCTGGGCACTCACCTGGGCGCCACCTGCTCCAGGGGCAGGTGCTCACCTGTGCTCACCTGGGCGTCACCTGGGCATTACCTGGGCATCACCTGGGCATTCCCTGGGCACTCACCTGGGCGCCACCTGCTCCAGGGGCAGGTGCAGCCGCTTGGCCACGTCCTCGGGGGTCTCGCTGCCCTCGGAGATGATCCCGACCTGCGCCGCGATGGCCTTGGCCGTCACCGGGTGGTCACCTGTCACCATGATCACCTGTGGGACACACCTGAGTCACCTGGGGGTCACCTGTCACCTGTCACCTGTCACCTGTCACCATGATCACCTGGGGGGGGAGGGACACACCTGGGGGGTCACCTGAGGGGTCACCTGAGGGTCACCTAAGGGGTCACCTGTGGGACACACCTGAGGGTCACCTGGGGGGTCACCTGTCACCATGATCACCTGTGGGACACACCTGAGGGTCACCTGAGGGGTCACCTGGGGGGTCACCTGTGGGACACACCTGAGTTACCTGGGGGGTCACCTGTCACCATGATCACCTGGGGGGGGAGGGGACACACCTGGGGGGTCACCTGGGGGGGTCACCTGAGGGGTCACCTGAGGGGTCACCTGAGGGTCACCTGAGGGTCACCTGTCACCATGATCACCTGGGGGGGGACACACCTGAGTCACCTGGGGGTCACCTGGGGGTCACCTGTGGGACACACCTGAGTCACCTGTCACCATGATCACCTGTGGGACACACCTGAGTCAGCTGGGGGGTCACCTGGGGGTCACCTGGGGGTCACCTGTGGGACACACCTGAGTCAGCTGGGGGGTCACCTGGGGGTCACCTGAGGGTCACCTGTCACCATGATCACCTGGGGGGGGACACACCTGGGGGGTCACCTGAGGGTCACCTGTCACCATGATCACCTGGACAGGGACACACCTGAGTCACCTGGGGGGTCACCTGTGGGACACACCTGGGGGTCACCTGTCACCATGATCACCTGGGGGAGGGGAACACCTGGGGGTCACCTGTGGGACACACCTGAGTCACCTGGGGGGACACCTGTCACCATGATCACCTGGGGGGGGAGGACACACCTGAGGGTCACCTGTCACCATGATCACCTGTGGGACACACCTGGGGGGTCACCTGTCACCTGTCACCATGATCACCTGTGGGACACACCTGAGGTGTCACCTGGGGGGTCACCTGTCACCATGATCACCTGGGGGGGGAGGGGACACACCTGAGTCACCTGGGGGTCACCTGTGGGACACACCTGAGTCACCTGAGGGGTCACCTGTCACCTGTCACCATGATCACCTGGGGGGGGGGGGGACACACCTGGGGGGTCACCTGAGGGGTCACCTGTCACCCTGGTCACCTGTGGGACACACCTGAGGGGTCACCTGGGCTGGTGGCACCTGTGTCCCCCCCCCAGTGTCCTCCAAATTGTCCCCAAATCCCCCCAATGTCCCCAATGCCCCAAATGTTCCCAGAGTGTCCCCAATGTCCCCAATGTCCCCAATGTCCCCAGAGTGTCCCCAATGTCCCGAACCCCCCAAATGTCCCCAAATTCCCCCCAACTTCCCCAATGTCCCCAATGCCCCCAATGTCCCCAATGTCCCCAATCCCCCCAATCCCCCAATGTCCCCAATGTCCCCAATGTCCCCAAATCCCCCCCAACCTCCCCACTGTCCCCAATGTCTCAAATGTCCCCCAATGTCCCCAATGTCCCAAACCCTCCCAAATGTCCGCAAAATTCCCAATGTCCCCAAATCCCCCCAAATGTCCCCAATGTCCCCCAATGTCCCAAAATCCCTCCAAATGTCCCCAACTCCCCCGATGTCCCCAATGGTGTCCCCAATGCCCCCAATGTCCCCAATGTCCCCAATGTCCCCCAATGTCCCCAATGCCCCAAACCCCCCCAAATGTCCCCAAAATTCCCATTGTCCCCAAATCCCCCCAAATGTCCCCAACTCCCCCGATGTCCCTAATGGTGTCCCCAATGCCCCAATCCCCCCAAAGTGTCCCCAATGTCCCCAATGTCCCCACTGTCCCCTACCCGTATCCCGGCTGTCCGGCACTTGCGCACGGCCTGGGGCACGGTGGCCCGGGGGGGGTCGATGAGGGACACGAGCCCCGCGAAGCAGAGCCCGGAGGCCACCTGGGCCAGGTCCTCAGGCGGTGTCCCCTTGGGGACAGTGCCAGCGGGGAGATAGCGGGCACAGAAACCTGGGGGGACATTGGGGACATTGGGGACATTGGGGACATTGAGAAAAAATGGCAAAAATTGGGGGAAAAATGGAGGAGAAATGGGGGAAAAATGGGATTGGGGACATTGGGGACATTGGGGACATTGGGGACACCATTGGGGACATTGGGGACACCATTGAGGACAATGGGGACATTGGGGACATTGGGGACACCATTGGGGACATTGGGGACATTGGGGGGATTGGGGACATTGGGGACATTGGGGACATTGGGGACATTGGGGGACATTGGGGACATTGGGGACATTGGGGACATTGAGAAAAAATGGCAAAAATTGGGGGAAAAATGGAGGAGAAATGGGGGGAAAATGGGATTGAGGACATTGGGGACATTGGGGGGTTGGGGACATTGGGGACACCATTGGGGACATTGGGGACATTGGGGACATTGGGGACACCATTGGGGACATTGGGGACATTGGGGGGATTGGGGACATTGGGGACATTGGGGACATTGGGGACATTGGGGGACATTGGGGACATTGGGGACATTGAGAAAAAATGGCAAAAATTGGGGGAAAAATGGAGGAGAAATGGGGGGAAAATGGGATTGGGGACACTGGGGACATTGGGGGATTGGGGCATTGGGGACATTGGGGACATTGGGGACATTGGGGCATTGGGGACATTGGGGGATTGGGGACATTGGGGATATTGGGGACATTGGGGACATTGGGGACATTGAGAAAAAATGGCAAAAATTGGGGGAAAAATGGAGGAGAAATGGGGGAAAAATGGGATTGGGGACAATGGGGACATTTGGGACATTGGGGACATTGGGGACAATGGGGACATTGGGGACATTGGGGACATTGGGGGCATTGGGGACATCAATGGGGACAGTGCCAGCGGGGAGATAGCGGGCACAGAAACCTGGGGGGACATTGGGGACATTGGGGACATTGGGGACATTGAGAAAAAATGGCAAAAATTGGGGGAAAAATGGAGGAGAAATGGGGGGAAAAATGGGATTGGGGACGTTGGGGACATTGGGGACATTGGGGACACTGGGGACAGGGCCAGCGGGGACATTGGGGACATTGGGGGGATTGGGGACATTGGGGACATTGGGGACACCATTGGGGACATTGGGGACACCATTGGGGACATTGGGGACATTTTGGAGCCATTTTGGGGCCATTTTTGGGCCATTTTGGAGCCATTTTGGGGCCATTTTGGGGCCATTTTGGGGCCATTTTGGGGCCATTTTGGGACCATTTTTGGGGACATTTTGGGACCATTTTGGAACCAATTTGGAGCCATTTTGGGGCCGTTTGAGGCCATTTTGGGGCCATTTTGAGACCATTTTGGGCCATTTTGGAGCCATTTTTGGACAATTTTGGGTCCATTTTGGGGCCATTTTGGGGCCATTTTGGGGCCATTTTGGGGCCATTTTGGAGCCATTTTGGGACCATTTTGGGGCCATTTAGGGCCCTTTGGAATCATTTTGGGACATTTTGGGACCATTTTGGAGCCATTTTGGGGTCATTTTGGAGCCATTTTGGGGACATTTTGGGGCCATTTTGAGGCCATTTTGGGGCCATTTTTGGGGACATTTTGGGGCCATTTTGGGACATTTTGGGGCCATTTTGGAGCCAATTTGGGGCCATTTTGGGACATTTTGGGCCATTTTGGGTCCATTTAGGGCCCTTTTGAACCATTTTGGGGACATTTTGGGGCCATTTTGAGGCCATTTTGGGCCATTTTGAGGCCATTTTTGGGACATTTTGGGGCCATTTTGGGGTGAATTTTGGAGCCATTTTTGGGACATTTTGGGGCCATTTTGGGGCCATTTTGGGGCCATTTTGAGTCCATTTAGGGCCCTTTGGAACCATTTTGAGTCCATTTAGGGGCCTTTGGAACCATTTTTGGGACATTTTGTGGCCATTTTGGGCCATTTTGGGGACACAGGACACAAGCCCCTCCCCCCCCACCATTCCCAGCCCCTCCCCCTCCCCATCCCAAGCCCCTCCCCCCGCCCTCCTTTAGCCCCGCCCCCCACTCACCGAGCACCCTCTCGCCCCGCCCCCCCAGCTCCAGACACGCCCCCTCCACGCTCCGCCTCCACTCGGGGTCCAGCGGCCGCTCCTCCCCCCCCTGCAGCGCCCCCGAGCAGCGCTCGAGGACCCGCTCGGGGGCGCCCTTGAGCACGAGGAGCTGACGGTCACCTGTGTCATGGACGGACACCTGTGGGACAGGTAAAACACACCTGAGATACACCTGAGGTACACTGAGATACACCTGGGATACACCTGAGATACACCTGGGATACACCTGAGATACATCTGAGACAGGTGAGATACACCTGGGACCCGCTCGGGGGCGCCCTTGAGCACCAGGAGCTGACGGTCACCTGCCTCATGCACCGACACCTGTACAGGTGAGAGAGACACACCTGAGATACACCTGAGACAGGTTAGATACACCTGGGATACACCTGAGATACACCTGAGATACACCTGGGACCCGCTCAGGGGCGCCCTTGAGCACCAGCAGCTGGCGGTCACCTGCCTCGTGCACCGACACCTGTACAGGTGAGAGAGATACACCTGAGTACAGGTAACACCACCTGAGATACACCTGGGACACCTGAGATACATCTGAGATACATCTGAGACAGGTGAGATACACCTGGGACCCGCTCGGGGGCGCCCTTGAGCACCAGCAGCTGGCGGTCACCTGCCTCGTGGACGGACACCTGTGGGACAGGTAAAACACACCTGAGGTACACCTGGGACAGGTTAGATACACCTGGGATACACCTGAGACAGGTAAAACCACCTGGGATACACCTGAGATACACCTGGGACCCGCTCGGGGGGCGCCCTTGAGCACCAGCAATTGACGGTCACCTGCCTCATGGACAGACACCTGTGGGACAGGTAAAACACACCTGAGATACACCTGAGACAGGTTAGATACACCTGGGATACACCTGATACAGGTGAGATACACCTGAGATACACCTGGGACCCGCTCGGGGGCGCCCTTGAGCACCAGCAATTGACGGTCACCTGCCTCATGGACGGACACCTGTACAGGTGAGATACGGACAGGTGAGACACGTTAGATACACCTGAGACAGGTGAGATACACCTGAGATACACCTGGGACCCGCTCGGGGGCGCCCTTGAGCATCAGCAGCTGGCGGTCACCTGTGTCATGGACAGACACCTGTACAGGTGAGAGAGATACACCTGAGTACAGGTAACACCACCTGAGATACACCTGAGACAGGTGAGATACACCTGGGATACACCTGGGATACACCTGGGACCCGCTCGGGGGCGCCCTTGAGCACCAGCAGCTGGCGGTCACCTGCCTCATGGACGGACACCTGTACAGGTGAGATATGGACAGGTGAGACAGGTGAGACAGGTGAGGGACACACTGAGATACACCTGAGACACCTGAGATACACCTGGGATACACCTGGGACCCGCTCGGGGGCGCCCTTGAGCACCAGGAGCTGACGGTCACCTGCCTCGTGCACCGACACCTGTACAGGTGAGAGAGACACACCTGAGACAGGTAAAACACACCTGAGATACACCTGAGATACACCTGAGATACACCTGAGACACCTGAGATACACCTGGGACCCGCTCGGGGGCGCCCTTGAGCACCAGCAGCTGGCGGTCACCTGCCTCGTGCACCGACACCTGTATAGGTGAGATACGGACAGGTGAGACACCTGGGATACACCTGAGACAGGTGAGATACACCTGGGATACACCTGGGATACACCTGAGTACAGGTAACACCATCTAGATACACCTGAGACAGGTGAGATACACCTGGGATACACCTGAGATACACCTGGGACCCGCTCGGGGGCGCCCTTGAGCACCAGCAGCTGACGGTCACCTGCCTCGTGCAAAGACACCTGTACAGGTGAGAGAGATACACCTGGGATACACCTGAGATACACCTGAGTACAGGTAACACCATCTAGATACACCTGAGACACCTGAGATACACCTGGGACCCGCTCGGGGGCGCCCGTGAGCACCAGCAGCTGACGGTCACCTGCCTCGTGCAAAGACACCTGTACAGGTGAGAGAGATACACCTGGGATACACCTGGGATACAGCTGAGACAGGTTAGATACACCTGGGATACACCTGGGACCCGCTCGGGGGCGCCCTTGAGCACCAGCAGCTGGCGGTCACCTGCCTCATGGACAGACACCTGTGGGACAGGTAAAACACACCTGAGATACACCTGAGTACAGGTAACACCACCTGAGATACACCTGGGATACACTTTGGGCACACCTGTCCGTCTCACCTGTCCCTATCTCACTTCTCTCACCTGTCTCACCTGTCCATACCTCACCTGTCCGTGTCTCACCTGGAATTTGTTGAAGGGCAGCTCCTCACCTGTCCATGTCTCACCTGTCCAGGTGTGTCTCACCTGTCCAGGTGTCTCTCACCTGTCCAGGTGTGTCCATACCTGGAATTTGTTGCTGGAGTTGAAGGGCAGCTCCTCACCTGTATCTCACCTGTCTCACCTGTATCTCACCTGTCCAGGTGTGTCTCTCACCTGGAATTTGTTGCTGGAGTTGAAGGGCAGCTCCTCACCTGTCTCACATGTCTCACCTGTCCCTGTCTCACCTGTCCAGGTGTGTCTCACCTGTCTCACCTGTCTGTTTCTCACCTGGAATTTGTTGCTGGAGTTGAAGGGCAGCTCCTCACCTGTATCTCACCTGTCTCACCTGTCCAGGTGTATCTCACCTGTCCATATCTCACCTGTCTGTCTCACCTGTCCAGGTGTGTCCGTACCTGGAATTTGTTGCTGGAGTTGAAGGGCAGCTCCTCACCTGTATCTCACCTGTCTGTGTCTCAGTTCTCTCACCTGTCCAGGTGTGTCTCACCTGTCTCACCTGTCTGTCCAGGTGTGTCTCACCTGTCCAGGTGTGTCCGTACCTGGAATTTGTTGCTGGAGTTGAAGGGCAGCTCCGCCACCTTCGGGCAGCGCCCCCTGGCGGCCGCCACCGGCCCCGACGTCGCCTCCGCGAATTTCAGCAGCGCCGACTCCGACGCGTCACCGATGACGTCACGCTGGGGGGCGGGGCCGCGGTGAGGACACGCCCACCTCGGACACGCCCACCTCGGACACGCCCACCTCCGCTCCCAGCCCGAACCGGTACAAACCAGTATGAACCAGTATGAACCAGTATAAACCAGTAACAAACCAGTATGAACCAGTATAAACCAGTATGAACCAGTATGAATCAGTATGAACCAGTATAAACCAGTATGGACCAGTATAAACCAGTAATAAACCAGTATAAACCAGTATGGACCAGTACAAACCAGTATGAACCAGTATGGACCAGTACAAACCAGTATGAACCAGTATAAACCAGTATGAACCAGTATGAACCAGTATAAACCAGTCCAAACCAGTCCAAACCAGTGCAAACCAGTATAAACCAGTAACAAACCAGTGCAAACCAGTGCAAACCAGTATGAACCAGGCCAAACCAGTATAAACCAGTCCAAACCAGTCCAAACCAGTATATCCCAGTATAAACCAGTCCAAACCAGTATAAACCAGTATAAACCAGTCTGTCCCAGTATATCCCTGTATATCCCAGTCCAAATGAGTCCAAACCAGTATATCCCAGTATAAACCAGTATAAACCAGTCCAAACCAGTATAAATGAGTCCAGACCAGTCCCTCCCAGTCCAAACCAGTATATCCCAGTATATCCCAGTATATCCCAGTATATCGCAGTCCAAACCAATCCAAACCAGTATAAACCAGTATATCCCAGTATATCCCAGTATAACCCAGTCCAAACCAGTGCAAACCAGTCCAAACCAGTATATCCCAGTATAAACCAATCCAAACCAATCCAAACCAGTATAAACCAGTATAACCCAGTCCAAACCAGTCTATCCCAGTATAAACCAGTCTATCCCAGTACAAACCAATCCAAACCAGTCCAAACCAGTATAAACCAGTCCAAACCAGTATAAACCAGTCCATCCCAGTATATCCCAGTACAAACCAGTATACCCAGTCGGGCGGGCTCACCTGTGCCACGGGCACGCCCTCCTGGCCGGGTTTGAACTGGGCGCGGTTGCAGAGCGAGATCACCCGGCTGAGCAGGGCCCAGGACGGGGAGCTCTGGTCAAAGGCCTCACCTGGACAGGGGGGACGGACACACGGACAGGTGAGACAGATGGGATGGACACACGGACAGGTGAGATGGGACAGGTGAGACATGGACAGGTGGGACATGGAGAGGTGGGACATGGACAGATGGACAGGTGAGAAAATGGACAGGTGGGACATGGACAGGTGAGGTGGGACAGGTGAGATGGACACACGGACAGATGGGACACGGACAGGTGGGATGGGACAGGTGAGAACATGGACAGATGGACAGGTGAGAAAATGGACACACGGACAGGTGAGACATGGACAGATGGACAGGTGGGACATGGACAGGTGGACAGGTGGGATGGACAGGTGAGGTGGGACAGGTGAGGTGGGACAGGTGGGACATGGACAGATGGACAGGTGGGACACACAGACAGGTGGGATGGACAGGTGAGACATGGACAGGTGGGACAGGTGGGATGGACACATGGACAGGTGAGAACATGGACACATGGACAGGTGAGACATGGACAGGTGGGACATGGAGAGGTGGGACATGGACAGATGGACAGGTGAGAAAATGGACAGGTGGGACATGGACAGGTGAGGTGGGACAGGTGAGATGGACACACGGACAGATGGGACACGGACAGGTGGGATGGGACAGGTGAGAACATGGACAGATGGACAGGTGGGACAGGTGGGACCGGTGGGATGGACAGATGGACAGGTGAGGTGGGCAGATGGACAGGTGGGACACGGACAGGTGAAAACATGGACAGATGGACAGGTGAGGTGGGACAGGTGAGATGGACAGATGGACAGGTGGGACATGGACAGATGGACAGGTGAGATGGACAGATGGGACATGGACAGGTGAGATGGACAGGTGAGAACATGGACACACGGACAGGTGGGACATGGACAGGTGGGACAGGTGGGACATGGACAGGTGGGACATGGACAGATGGACAGGTGGGACATGGACAGATGGACAGGTGGGACATGGACAGGTAGACAGGTGAGGTGGGACAGGTGAGACACGGACAGGTGAGACATGGACAGGTGGGACACACGGACAGGTGAGAACATGGACACATGGACAGGTGGGACAGGTGAGACATGGACAGGTGGGACATGGACAGATGGACAGGTGGGACATGGACAGGTGAGGTGGGACAGGTGAGGTGGGACAGGTGAGGTGGGACAGGTGAGATGGACAGATGGACAGGTGGGACACACGGACAGGTGAGAACATGGACAGGTGGACAGATGGACAGGTGAGGTGGGACAGGTGGGATGGACAGATGGACAGGTGAGAAAATGGACAGGTGAGATGGGACAGGTGAGAACATGGACAGATGGACAGGTGGGACATCGACAGATGGACAGGTGAGATGGACAGATGGACAGGTGAGACATGGACAGGTGGGACACGGACAGGTGGACAGGTGAGAACATGGACAGATGGACAGATGGGACATGGACAGGTGAGGTGGGACGGGTGAGATGGACAGATGGACAGGTGGGACAGGTGGGACACGGACAGGTGAGAGCATGGACAGGTGGGATGGACAGATGGACAGGTGGGACATGGACAGGTGGACAGATGGACAGGTGGGACATGGACAGATGGACAGGTGGGACACGGACAGGTGAGACATGGACAGGTGAGAACATGGACAGATGGACAGGTGAGATGGACAGATGGACAGGTGGGACAGGTGGGACATGGACAGATAGACAGGTGAGGTGGGACATGGACAGGTGAGAACATGGACAGATGGGACAGATGGGACATGGACAGATGGACAGGTGAGATAGGACAGGTGAGATGGACAGATGGACAGGTGAGGTGGGACATGGACAGGTGAGAACATGGACAGATGGACAGGTGGGACAGGTGGGACACGGACAGGTGGGATGGGACAGGTGTCCCCAGGTGTCCCCACCTGCCCCCAGGTGTCCCAGATATGTCCCCAGATGCCCCCAGGTCCCCCCAGGTGTGCCCAGGTGTCCCCTCCTCACCCGACAGGTCCTCGGTGGTGTCGGCCGCGTGCACCTGCCCGTCGAACCACAGGTGCGCCACGGCCATGCGGTTCTGGGTCAGCGTCCCCGTCTTGTCGGAGCAGATGACCGAGGTGGAGCCCAAGGTCTCCACGGCCTCCAGGTTCTTCACCACGCAGTTCCGGCGCGCCAGGCGCTTGGCCGTCAGCGACAGGCACACCTGGACAGGTGGGACAGGTCAGGGGACAGGTGAGGAGGGGTCTTCTGGCCACCCCAGACCTCTCACAGTGTGGTGGAACCCATAAGGACGTTCAGGAGTTCCGAAATTTTTGGTGGAACCCATAAGAACCTCAAATGTTCCTCATGTTCTCCACCAATCCCAACCCTCCCAGGTGTCCCCAGGTGTCCCCACCTGTCTCCCAGACCTCCCACATTGTGGTGGGACCCATAACGACGTTCAGAAGTTCCGAAATTTTTGGTAGAACCCATAAAAACCTCCAATGTTCCTCATGTTCTCCACCAATCCCAACCCTCCCAGGTGTGCCCAGGCGCTTGGCCGTCAGCGACAGGCACACCTGGACAGGTGGGACAGGTGAGGAGGGGTCTTCTGGCCACCCCAAAGCAGCCACGGGGTGGTGGGACCCATAATGACGTTCAGAAGTTCTGAATTTTTTGGTGGAACTCCATAAAAACGTCGAGAACTTCATAAATTTTGACACCTCTACCTGTGCCCAGGTGTGCCCAGGTGTTCCCACCTGTCCCCACCTGTCTCCCAGACCTTCCACATTGTGGTGGGACCCATAAGAACCTCAAGATCTTTGGTGGAACCCCATAAGAACCTCAACACCTCCCCACACTCCGACCCCTGTACCTGTCCCCACCTGTCCCCAGGTGTCTCCAGGTGTCCTCACCTGTCTCCCAGACCTCTCACATTGTGGTGGGACCCATCAGAACCTCAAAACCTTTGGTAGAACCCATAAAAACCTCCAATGTTCCTCAGGCCCATCATCAATTCTGAGACCTCCACCTGTCTCCACCTGTCCTGACCAGTCTCCACCTGTCCTAACCTGTCCCCAGGTGTCCCCACCTCTCTCCCAGACCTCTCACATTGTGGTGGGACCCATAAGAACCTCAGAACTTTTGATAGAACCCCATAAAAACCTCAAAATCTTTGGTAGAACCCCATAAGAACCTCAACATCTCCACAAAATCTAACACCACCACCTGTCCCCAGGTGTCCCCAGGTGCCACCACCTGTCCATACCGTGACGGTGGCCAGCAGCCCCTCGGGCACGTAGGCCACCACGATGGCCATGAAGAAGACGAGGGCGCGCAGGAAGGGGTAGCCGATGAGCATGGCCACCACGAAGAAGGTGCCGCCGAAGAGCACGGCCAGGCCGGCGATGATGTCCACGAAGTGCTCGATCTCCACCGCGATCGGCGTCCGCTCGTTCTCCACGCCCGAGGCCAGGCTGGCGATGCGGCCGATCACCGTGCGCTCGCCCGTGCTGATCACCAGGCCCGTGCACGTACCTGGGCAGGTGGGACAGGTGGGACACAAGTGGGTCCAAGTGTGACCCAGGTGTGCCCAGGTGTGCCCAGGTGTGCCCAGGTGTGCCCAGGTGGGACCCAAGTGTGACCCAAGTGTCCCCAGGTGTGATCTAGGTCTGACCCAGGTGTGCCCAGGTGTGCCCAGGTGTGTCCAGGTGTGTCTAGGTGTGATCTAGGTGTGCCCAGGTGTGCCCAGGTGTGTCCAGGTGGGACACAAGTGGGTCCAAGTGGGACCAGGTGTGCCCAGGTGTGTGTAGGTAGCACCCAGGTGGGACCCAGGTGTGTTCAGGTGTGCCCAGGTATGTCTAGGTGTGATCTAGGTATGTCTAGGAGGGACCCAGGTGTGCTCAGGTGTGACCCAAGTGTGACAAAAGTGTCTCCAAGTGGGACCCAGGTGTGCCCAGGTGTGTCTAGATGTGACCCAAGTGTGTCCCAGGTGTGCCCAGGTGTGTCCAGGTGGGACACAGATCCCTGGGTGGGACACAAGTGGGTCCAAGTGTGACCCAAGTGTGCCCAGGTGTGCCCAGGTGGGACCCAGATGTGACCCAAGTGTGCCCAGGTACATCTAGGTGTGATCAGGTGTGTCTGGGTATGAGCCAGGTGTGCCCAGGTGTGACCCAGGTGTGTCTAGGAAGGACCCAGGTGGGACCCAGACACCCCCAGGTGGGACCCAGGTGTGCCCAGGTGTGTCTAGGAAGGACCCAGGTGGGACCCAGACACCCCCAGGTGGGACCCAGGTGTGCCCAGGTGTGTCCAGGTGGGACCCAGGTGTGACCCAGGTGTGCCCAGGTGTGTCTACGTGTGACCCAAGTGTGTCCAGGTGTGACTCAAGTGTGTCCAGGTAGGACCCAGACACCCCCAGGAGTGTCCAGGTGTGTCCAGGTGTGACCCAAGTGTGCCCAGGTAC
Organism: Calcarius lapponicus; assembly: GCA_039654755.1. NCBI lineage: Eukaryota > Metazoa > Chordata > Aves > Passeriformes > Fringillidae > Calcarius > Calcarius lapponicus. Next base: position 13,926 of record JBBFKN010000277.1, on the reverse strand, counting down.
ATCTAGGTGTGATCTAGGTATGTCTAGGAGGGACCCAGGTGTGCCCAGGTGTGTCTGGGTGAGACCCAGGTGTGACCTGAATGTGTCCAAGTGGAGCCCAGACACCCCCAGGTGTGCCCAGGTGAGACCCAGGTGTGCCCAGGTGTGTCTAGGTACATCTAGGTGTGTCTAAGTGGGACCCAGGTGTGTCTAGATGTGACCCAGGTGTGCCCAGGTGTGACCTAAGTGTGTCTAGCAGGAACCCAGGTGGACTCAAGTGTGCCCAGGTGTGCCCAGGTGCGTCCCATGTGTGCCCAGGTGTGCCCAGGTGTGACTGGGTAGGACCCAGACACCCCCAGGTGTGCCCAGGTGTGTCCAGGTGTGACCCAAGTGTGACCAAAGTGTGTCCAAGTGGGACCCAGGTGTGCCCAGGCATCCCCAAACTCCCAATTTCCCCTCCAAAACCCCCAAATTTCCACCGATTTCCCCCCAATTTTCGTGCCCCCCGCCGTGCCCAGGTGCCCCCAGGTGCCCCCAGGTGTGCCCAGGTGTGCCCAGGTGTCCCCAGGTGTGCCCAGGTGTGTCTAGGAGGAACCCAGTTGGACTCAAGTGTGACCCAGCTGTGCCCAGGTGTGCCCAGGTGCCCCCAGGTGTGCCCAGGTGTGCCCAGGTGTGCCCAAACCCCCAATTTACCCTCTAAAAACCCCATTTTTCCTCCGATTTTCACCCAATTTTCACCCAATTTTCACCATTTTTCCCCATTTCGGTGCCCCCAGGTGTGCCCAGGTGTGCCCAGGTGTGCCCAGGTGTGCCCAGGTGCCCTCACCCTCCAGGCACATGGTGGAGAAGAAGGCGATGTTGCGCGTCTCCAGGTGCGAGTCGTGCGTGCACTCGGGCGAGCGCGTCTGCGGCTCCGACTCCCCCGTCAGCGAGGAATTGTCCACCTGGGCAGGTGAGGGCACGCCTGAGTGCCAGCTGTGCCCAGGTGTGCCCAGGTGTGCCCAGGTGCGCCGAAATTCCGAATTTTCCACGATTTTTCACGAATTTTAAACGATTTTTCAACAATTTTCCCCCAAATTTTCAACGATTTTTTCCCGATTTTCCCATCCCCAGGTGCCCCCAGGTGTGCCCAGGTGTGCCCAAAATCCCCAATTTACCCCTAAAAACCCCATTTTTAACCCGATTTTAACCCAATTTTCACCCAAATTTCACCATTTTTCCCCATTTTCTTCCCCCCAGGTGCCCCCAGGTGCTCCCAGCTGTGCCCAGGTGTGCCCAGGTGTGCCCAAAATCCCAATTTCCCCCCCAAAACCCCATTTTCCACCCAATTTTCACCCAATTTTCACCCAATTTTCACCATTTTTCCCCCTTTTCTCCCCCCCCAGGTGTGCCCAGGTGTGCCCAAAATCCCAATTTTCCCCCCCAAAACCCCATTTTTAACCCGATTTTCACCCAAATTTCACCATTTTCCCCCATTTTCTTCCCCCCAGGTGCCCCCAGGTGTGCCCAGCTGTGCCCAGATCCCCAATTTACCCTCTAAAATCCCCTAAAAACCCCATTTTTAACCCGATTTTCACCCAATTTTCACCCAAATTTCACCGTTTTCCCCCATTTTGGTGCCCCCAGGTGTGCCCAGGTGTGCCCAGGTGTGCCCAAAATCCCAATTTACCCCCCAAAAATCCCATTTTTAACCCAAATTTCACCCAATTTTCACGCAATTTTCACCCGATTTTCACCCAATTTTCACCGTTTCCCCGCCCCCAGGTGTGCCCAGGTGTGCCCAGGTGTGCCCAAATCCCCAATTTTCCCCCCAAAACCCCATTTTTTCTCCAATTTTCACCCAAATTTCACCCAAATTTCACCATTTTTCCCCATTTTCTCGCCCCCAGGTGTGCCCAGGTGCGCCCAAAATCCCAATTTACCCCCCAAAACCCCCATTTTTTCTCCAATTTTCACCCAAATTTCACCCAAATTTCACCGTTTTCCCCCATTTTGGTGCCCCCAGGTGCCCCCAGGTGTGCCCAGGTGTGCCCAGGTGCACCGAAATCCCCAATTTTCCCCCTAAAAACCCCATTTTTAACCCGATTTTCACCCAATTTTCACCCAAATTTCACCGTTTCCCCCCATTTTCTCCCCCCCAGGTGCCCCCAGGTGTGCCCAGCTGTGCCCAAATCCCCAATTTACCCTCTAAAATCCCCTTAAAAACCCCATTTTTAACCCAATTTTCACCCAATTTTCACCCAAATTTCACCGTTTTCCCCCGTTTTGGTGCCCCCAGGTGTGCCCAGGTGTGCCCAGGTGCCCCCGAGTTGTGCCCAGGTGTGCCCAGGTGCCCCCAAATCCCCAATTTTCCCCCTAAAAACCCCATTTTAAACCCGATTTTCACCCAAATTTCACCCAAATTTCACCCAAATTTCACCATTTTTCCCCATTTTGGTGCCCCCAGGTGCCCCCAGGTGTGCCCAGGTGTGCCCAGGTGTGCCCACCTTGCAGCCCTGCGCCGCCAGCACGCGGATGTCGGCGGGCACGCGGTCGCCGCCCTTGATCTCCACCAGGTCGCCGACCACGAGCTCGGCCGCGTTCACCTGCAGCACCTGCCCCGCCCGCACCACCGTGGCTTGCTGCGGCATGCAAATGAGGGGGCCGGGGATGCAAATGAGGGACTCCGGTATGCAAATGAGGCCTCCGGGTATGCAAATGAGGCGCCAGGTATGCAAACTAGGTTCCCCAGGTGTGGAAGTGAGAGCCCAGGTATGCAAATGAGGGCTCGGGTATGCAAATAAGGCGTCAGGTATGCGAATAACGCTCCCCAGGTGAGGGAATGAGGGCTCAGGTATGCAAATGAGGCGTCAGGTATGTGAATGAGGGGCTCAGGTATGGGAATGAGGGGCTCAGGTATGCAAATGAGGGCTCAGGTATGCAAATGAGGCATCAGGTATGCAAATCAGGCGCCAGTTATGCAAATGAGGCTCCCCAGGTGAGGGAATGAGGGCTCAGGTATGCGAATGAGGCATCAGGTATGCAAATGAGGGGCTCAGGTATGCAAATGAGGGGCTCGGGTATGCAAATGAGGGGCTCAGGTATGGGAATGAGGCACCGGGGATGCAAATGAGGGGCTCAGGTATGCGAATGAGGGGCTCAGGTATGCAAACGAGGTTCCCCAGGTGTGCAGGTGAGAGCCCAGGTATGCAAATGAGGGGCTCAGGTATGCAAATGAGGGGCTCAGGTATGCAAATGAGGCGTTAGGTATGCGAATGAGGCGCCAGGTGTGCAAATGAGGCCCCCCAGGTGAGGGAATGAGGGGCTCAGGTATGCAAATGAGGGGCTCGGGTATGCGAATGAGGCTCCCCGGGTGAGGGAATGAGGGCTCAGATATGCAAATGAGGGTGCCGGGTATGCAAATGAGGGCTCTGGGTATGCAAATGAGGCGCCAGTTATGCGAATGAGACCCCCCGGGTGAGGGAATGAGGGCTCAGGTATGAAATGTGGGGCTCGGGTATGCAAATGAGGCGCCAGGTATGCAAATGAGGGGCTCAGGTATGCAAATGAGGGGTCAGGTATGCGAATGAGGCCCCCCAGGTGAGGGAATGAGGGGCTCAGGTATGCAAATGAGGGTCCCCAGGTATGCAAATAAGGCGTCAGGTATGCGAATAACGCTCCCCAGGTGAGGGAATGAGGGCTCAGGTATGAAATGTGGGGCTCGGGTATGCAAATGAGGCGCCAGGTATGCAAATGAGGGGCTCAGGTATGCAAATGAGGGTCTCGGGTATGCAAATGAGGGCCTCGGGTATGCAAATGAGGGGCTCAGGGATACAAATGAGGGGTCAGGTATGCAAATGAGTGCTCCAGGTATGCAAATGAGGGCTCGGGTATGCAAATGAGGCTTCGGGTATGCAAATGACGTTCCCCCGGTGAGGGAACGAGGGCTCAGGTATGCAAATGAGGGGCTCAGGTGTGCGAATGAGACCCCCCCAGTTGAGGGAATGAGGGCTCAGGTATGCAAATGAGGCGTCAGGTATGCAAACGAGGTTCCCCAGGTGTGCAGGTGAGAGCCCGGGTATGCAAATGAGGGCTCGGGTATGCAAATGACGCTCCCCAGGTGAGGGAATGAGGGCTCAGGTATGCAAATGAGCCCTCGGGTATGCAAATGAGGGCTCCAGGTATGCAAATGACGGCTCGGGTATACAAATGAGGCCGCCCAGGTGAGGGAATGAGGCTTCATGTATGCAAATGAGGCCCCGGGTATGCAAATGAGGCCCCGAGTATGCAAATGAGACCCCCAGGTATGCAAATGAGGTTCCCTAGGTATGCAAATGCAGCCTCGGCTATGCAAACGAGGCCCCGCACAGGTGAGAGAATGAGGTACACAAATGAGGCTCAGCTATGCAAAAGTATGCAAATGAGGCTGGGGTATGCAAATGAGGGGGGTCGGGTATGCAAATGAGGCTCGGGTATGCAAATGAGGCCCCCCAGGTGCGAACGCGGCCCCAGGTGAGCCCAAATCCCCCAAAATTTCACCGATTTTCCCCAAAATTTCACCGATTTTCCCTGAATTTTCACCGTTTTTTCCCCTCCCAGGTGCCCCCAGGTGTGCCCAGGTGCCCCCAGGTGTGCCAAGGCATGCCCAGGCGTGCCCAGGTGTGCCCAGGTGTCCCCAAATCCCCAAATTTTCACCGATTTTCCTCCAATTTTCACCGATTTCCCCCAAATTTTCGCCGTTTTTTCCCCTCCCAAGTGCCCCCAGGTGCCCCCAGGTGTGCCCAGGTGCCCCCAGGTGTGCCCAGGTGTGCCAAGGCACGTCCAGGTGTGCCCAGGTGTGCCAAGGCATGCCCAGGCGTGCCCAGGTGTGCCCAGGTGTCCCCAAATCCCTCAAATTTTCACCGATTTTCCCCAAATTTTCATCGATTTCCCCCAAATTTTCACCGATTTTCCCCAAATTTCCACCGATTTTCCCCAAATTTTCGCCGTTTTTTCCCCTCCCAGGTGCCCCCAGGTGCCCCCAGGTGTGCCCAGGTGTGCCCGGCCGCGCTCACCTGCGGCACCAGGTTGCGGAAGCTGGCGATGATGTTGGTGCTCTTGAACTCCTGGTAGTAACCGAAGCAGCCGGTGACGACCACGACGGCGATGAGCGCCACGGCCAGGTACAGCTGCGCAGGTGGGCACAGGTGGGCACAGGTGGGCACAGGTGGGCACAGGTGTGCCCAAAATCCCAAATTTTCCCTCCAAAAACCCCATTTTTAACCCGATTTTCCCCAAATTTTCACCGATTTTCCCCAAATTTTCACCGTTTTTCTCCTCCCAGGTGTGCCCAGGTGTGCCCAGGTGTGCCCAGGTGTGCCCAGGTGTGCCCAAATCCCCAATTTTCCCCCTAAAAATCCCATTTTAACCTGATTTTCCACAAATTTTCACTGTTTTTCCCCTCCCAGGTGTGCCCAGGTGTGCCCAGGTGTGCCCAGGTGTGCCCAAATTCCCAATTTACCCTCTAAAATCCCCAACAAACCCATTTTAAATGTGATTTCCACCTAATTTTCACTGATTTTCCCCAAATTTTCACCGATTTTCCCCAAATTTTCACCGATTTTCCCCAAATTTTCGCCGTTTTTCCCCTCCCAGGTGCCCCCAGGTGTGCCCAGGTGCCCCCAGGTGTGCCCAGGTGTGCCACTCACGTTGTCGGAGCTGCCGCGGTCACCCTCACCCTCCTGCACGCCGTAGGCGATGAGGCAGATGGCGGCGGCCACCCACATCAGGCACTGCAGCCCCCCCGGCCAGCTGGCGGCCGAAGCGCACGCAGCCCGGCGTGCCCCGCGGCGGCCGCAGCGCGTTGGGGCCGTCCCGGAGCAGCCGCTCGGCCGCCTCCGACTCGGACAGACCCTGAGGACACGAGGGATGGTCACTCGGTGGTCAGTGGTCACTTAGTGGTCACTCGGTGTCAGTGCGGTCACTCAGTGGGCAATGGTGACTCAGTGGTCAATCGCCAGTCAATGGTGCAATGGTTACTCCTTGGTCACTCAGTGGTTACTAAGTGGTCATTGGTCACTCAGTGGTCATTCAATGGGGCAATGGTCACTCAGTGGTCACTCAGTGGTCAGCAAGAGCAGTGGGATCAGTCCATGGTCACTCAGTGGTCAGTGAGTGAGCAGGGATCAGTCAATGGTCAGTGGTCACTCAGTGGTCACTCGGTGTCAGTGTGGTCAGTGGTTGGGCAATGGTCACTCAGTGATCAGTCAATGGTCAGTCAATGGTCAGTGGTCACTCGGTGGTCAGCAAGAGCAGTGGGATCAGTCAATGGTCACTCAGTGTCAGTGTGGTCACTCAATGGTCACTCAGTGCTCAATGGTCACTCAGTGGTCAATGGTGACTCAGTGATCACTCAGTTATCAGTCAATGGTCAATGGTCACTCAGTGGTCACTCATTGGTCACTCAGTGGTCACTCATTGGTCAGTGGTCAGTCCCAGCTGGCGGCCGAAGCGCACGCAGCCCGGCGTGCCCCGCGGCGGCCGCAGCGCGTTGGGGCCGTCCCGGAGCAGCCGCTCGGCCGCCTCCGACTCGGACAGACCCTGAGGGTGTGAGGGATGGTCACTCGGTGGTCACTCAGTGGTCAGTGGTCACTTAGTGGTCACTCAGTGGTCAGCAAGAGCAGTGGGATCAGTCCATGGTTGGGCAAGGGTCAGTGGTTGGGCAATGGTCACTCAGTGGGCAATGGTCAGTCAATGGTCACTCAGTGGTCAGTCAATGGTCAGTGGTCAGTGTGGTCACTCAGTGGTCACTCAGTGGTCAGCAAGAGCAGTGGGATCAGTCCATGGTCACTCAGTGGTCAGTGGTCACTCAGGGTCCGTGTGGTCACTCAATGGTCACTCAGTGGTCAATGGTGACTCAATGGTCACTCAGTGATCAGTCAATGGGGCAATGGTCACTCAGTGGTCAGTCAGTGGTCAGTGGTCACTCAGTGGTCAGCAAGACCAGTGGGATCAGTCCATGATCACTCAGTGGTCACCCAGTGGTCAATGGTGACTCACTGTCAGTGTGGTCAGTGAGTGGGCACTGAGTGGGCAATGGTCACTCAATGGTCAGTCAATGGGGCAATGGTCACTCAGTGGTCACTCAATGGTCAGTCAATGGGGCAATGGTCACTCAGTGGTCACTCAATGGTCAGTCAATGGGGCAATGGTCACTCAGTGGTCAGGGAATGGTCAGTGGTCACTCAGTGGTCAGTCCCAGCTGCCGGCCGAAGCGCACGCAGCCCGGCGTGCCCCGCGGCGGCCGCAGCGCGTTGGGGCCGTCCCGGAGGAGCCGCTCGGCCGCCTCCGACTCGGACAGACCCTGAGGGGACAAGGGATGGTCACTCGGTGGTCACTCGGTGGTCAGACAATGGTCAGTGGTCAGTGTGGTCAGTCAGTGGTCATTGGTCACTCGGTTTCAGTGTGGTCACTCAGGGGGCTATGGTCACACAGTGGGCAATGGTCACTCAGTGGTCAGTGGGAGCAATGAGGTCACTCAGTGGTCACTGGTTGGTCAGTGGTCACTCAGTGGTCAGCAAGAGCAGTGGGATCAATCCATGGTCACTCAGTGGTCACTCAGTGGTCACTCAGTGGTCACTCAGTGGTCAGCGGTCATTCGGTGTCAGTGCGGTCAGTCAGTGGGCAATGGTGACTCGGTGGTTGGGCAATGGTGACTCAATGATCAATCAATGGGGCAATGGTCACTCAGTGGTCACTCAGTGGTCACTCGGTGTCAGTGTGGTCAGTCAATGGTCACTCAGTGGTCAGTCACTGGGCAATAGACACTCAGTGGTCAGTGGGAGCAATGCGGTCACTCAGTGGTCACTCAGTGGTCAGTGGTCACTCAGTGGTCAATGGTGACTCAGTGGTTACTCAGTGATCAGTCAATGGGGCAACGGTCACTCAATGGCCAGTCAATGGTCAGTGGTCACTCAGTGGTCACTCATTGGTCAGTGGTCAGTCCCAGCTGGCGGCCGAAGCGCACGCAGCCCGGCGTGCCCCGCGGCGGCCGCAGCGCGTTGGGGCCGTCCCGGAGCAGCCGCTCGGCCGCCTCCGACTCCGACAGACCCTGAGGACACGAGGGGTGGTCACTCGGTGGTCACTCGGTGGTCATTCAATGGTCAGTGGTCACTCGGTGGTCAGCAAGACCAGTGGGATCAGTCAATGGTCACTCAGTGGTCAGTGGTTGGGCAAGGGTCAGTCAGTGGTCAGTCAATGGGGAAATGGTCACTCAGTGGTCAGGGAATGGTCAGTGGTCACTTGGTGGTCACTCGGTGGTCAGTCAATGGTCAGTGGTCATTCGGTGTCAGTGCGGACAGTCAGTGGTCAATGGTCACTCAGTGGTCAATGGTGACTCAGTGGTCACTCAGTGATCAGTCAATGGGGCAATGGTCACTCAGTGGTCAGACAATGGTCAGTGGTCACTCAGTGGTCACTTGGTGGCCATTCAATGGGGCAATGGTCACTCAGTGGTCACTCGGTTTCAGTGTGGTCAGTCAATGGTCAGTGGTTATTCAGTGGGGGCAGTGGTCAGTGAGTGAGTGGTCAGTCAAGGGTCAGAGAGAGCAGTGGACAGTGGTCAGTCAATGGTCAGTGGTCACTCAGTGGTCACTCGGTGGTCAATGGTCACTCCATGGTCAGACAATGGTCAGTGGTCACTCGGTGGTCAATGGTCACTCAGTGGTCAGACAATGGTCAGTGGTCACTCGGTGTCAGTGTGGTCACTCAGTGGGCAATGGTGACTCAGTGGTTGGGCAATGGTCACACAGTGGTCAGTCAATGGTCAGTGGTCACTCAGTGGTCACACAGTGGTCAGTCAATGGGGCAATGGTCACTCAGTGGTCAATGGTGACTCAGTGGTCACTTGGTGTCAGTGTGGTCAGTGAGTGGGCACTGAGTAAGCAATGATCAGTCAATGGTCAGTGGTCACTCATTGGTCACTCAGTGGTCACTCAATGGTCAATGGTCACTCAGTGGTCACTCATTGGTCACTCAGTGGTCACTCAGTGGTCACTCATTGGTCACTCATTGGTCACTCATTGGTCACTCAGTGGTCAATGGTCACTCAGTGGTCACTCATTGGTCACTCAGTGGTCACTCAGTGGTCACTCATTGGTCACTCATTGGTCACTCAGTGGTCACTCATTGGTCACTCATTGGTCACTCAGTGGTCACTCTGTGGTCACTCATTGGTCACTCAGTGGTCACTCATTGGTCACTCAATGGTCACTCAGTGGTCACTCATTGGTCACTCAGTGGTCACTCAGTGGTCACTCATTGGTCACTCAGTGGTCACTCTGTGGTCACTCATTGGTCACTCAGTGGTCACTCATTGGTCACTCAGTGGTCACTCAGTGGTCACTCATTGGTCACTCAGGGTCACTCAGTGGTCACTCAGTGGTCACTCAGTGGTCACTCAGTGGTCAGCCAATGGTCAGTGGTCACTCAGTGGTCACTCATTGGTCACTCATTGGTCACTCAGTGGTCATTCATTGGTCACTCAGTGGTCACCTCAGGGTCACTCATTGGTCACCTCATTGGTCACACATTGGTCACTCAAGTGGTCACTCAGTGGTCACTCATTGGTCACTCAATGGTCACTCAGTGGTCACATCATTGGTCACTCAGTGGTCACTCAGTGGTCACTCAGTGGTCACTCATTGGTCACTCAATGGTTCACTCAGTGGTCACTCATTGGTCACTCAGTGGTCACTCAGTGGTCACTCAGTGGTCACTCATTGGTCACTCATTGGTCACTCAGTGGTCACTCACTGGTCCACTCAGTGGTCACTCATTGGTCACTCAGTGGTCACTCATTGGTCACTCACTGGTCACTCAGTGGTCACTCAGTGGTCAGTCATTGGTCACTCATTGGTCACTCATTGGTCACTCAGGGTCACTCAGTGGTCACTCATTGGTCACTCATTGGTCACTCATTGGTCACTCATTGGTCACTCAGTGGTCACTCAGTGGTCACTCAGTGGTCACTCAGTGGTCATTCCTTGGTCACTCAGTGGTCACTCATTGGTCACTCATTGGTCACGTCATTGGTCACTCATTGGTCACTCAGTGGTCACTCATTGGTCACTCATTGGTCACTCATTGGTCACTCATTGGTCACTCAGTGGTCACTCAGTGGTCCTCATTGGTCACTCATTGGTCACTCTCACCTTGGTGGCGCTCGTGTGTATTTCAGCTTCCAGCTCCTTCACGTCCAGTTTGTGATCGTCCTGCACCAGTAAAAACCAGTATGAACCAGTATAAACCAGTACAGACCAGTATAAACCAGTACAGACCAGTATAAAACCAGTATGAACCAGTACGGACCAGTATAAACCAGTATGGACCAGTACGGACCAGTATGGACCAGTATAAACCAGTATGGACCAGTATAAACCAGTATAAACCAGTATGGACCAGTATAAACCAGTATGGACCAGTATAAACCAGTATAAACCAGTATGGGACCAGTATAAACCAGTATGGACCAGTACGGACCAGTATGGACCAGTACAGGACCAGTACGGACCAGTATAAACCAGTATAAACCAGTATGGACCAGTATAAACCAGTACGGACCAGTATGGACCAGTATGAACCAGTATAAACCAGTATGGACCAGTATGGACCAGTAAACCCAGTCCAGGCGCCAGTTCCCTCCCAGTATAAACCAGTAACCCCAAACCCCCTCCCAGTACAAACCAGTATAAACCCAGTCCCCTCCCAGTCCCTCCCAGTATATCCCAGTAACCCCCGAATCCCCCTTTAACCCTTTCCCAGTCCCTCCCAGTCTCTCCCAGTATAAACCAGTGACCCCAAAACCCCTCCAGTCCCTCCCAGTCCCTCCCAGTCCCATCCCAGTATATAACCAGTCCGCAACCAGTTCCAGCTCCCGTTTCATCTCCTCCAGCCCGCTCCCCGCTCCTTCCGCCGGCCCCGCCCCAGCCGGGGGGGGCGGAGCTCCAACTTCTGAGGGGGCGGGGGCCAGAGAGAGGGGGCGTGGTCAGAGAGGGGGGCGGGGCCAGAGAGGGGCGGGGGTCAGAGAGGGGGGAGGGGTCAGAGGGGGCGGGGCCAGAGAGGGAGGGGGTCAGAGAGGGGGAGGGGTCAGAGGGGGAGGGGTCAGAGGGGGAGGGGTCAGAGGGCGGGGTCAGAGAGGGGCGGGGTCAGAGGGGGCGTGGTCAGAGGGGGAGGGGGTCAGAGAGGGGCGGGGTCAGAGAGGGCGGGGTCAGAGGGGGCGGGGTCAGAGGGGAGGGGTCAGAGGGGGAGGGTCAGAGAGGGCGGGGTCAGAGAGTGGAGGGGTCAGAGAGGGCGGGGTCAGAGGGGGGAGGGGTCAGGAGGGGGAGGGGTCAGAGAGGGGGAGGGGTCAGAGAGGGGCGGGGTCAGCCAGGGGGAGGGGTCAGAGAGGGCGGGGTCAGAGGGGGAGGGGTCCAGAAGGGGAGGGGGTCAGAGAGGGGGGGCGGGGTCAGAGAGGGCGGGGTCATAGGGGGGCGGGGTCATGAGGGGAGGGGTCAGAGGGGGAGGGGTCAGAGAGGGGAAGGGGTCAGAGGGGGCTGGGGTCAGAGGGGAGGGGTCAGAGAGGGGCGGGGTCAGGAGGGGAGGGGTCAGAGGGGGCGGGGTCAGAGGGGGGGCGGGGTCAGGGAGGGGAGGGGTCAGAGAGGGGAGGGGTCAGAGGGGGCGGGGTCAGAGGGGGCGGGGTCAGAGAGGGGGCTGGGGTCAGAGAGGGAGGGGTGAGAGGGGGCGGGGGTCAGAGGGGGCGGGGTCAGAGGGGGCGGGGTCAGAGGGGCGGGGTCAGAGGGGGAGGGGTCAGAGAGGGCGGGGGTCAGAGAGGGCGGGGTCAGAGAGGGGAGGGGTCCAGAGGGGGCGGGGTCTCTCCATCTCCCCCGCCCCTCTCTCCTCATCCTCCTCTTCCTCCATCTCTCACCTGTCCTTCCTCCTCCTCCTCCTCCCCTTCCTCCCTCCTCCATCTCCCCTTATCATCCTCCTCCCCATCTCTCCTTGATCCCTCCTTCCCTCTCTCCTCCCTCTCCCTTCTTCATCCTCCTTCCCTTCCATTCCTTCCTCCCTCTCGTCCTCTCCCTCCTCCTCCTCCTCCGTCCTCTCTTCTTCCTCCCGTCCCTCTCTCCTCCTCCTCCTCTTCCTCGTCCTTCCATCTCTCCTTTCTTCCTCCCTCTCTCCCGTTCCTCCCTCTCCTCCTCTCTCCTCCATTGTCCTCTCCCTCCTTCCTCCATCTCTCTCCTCTTCCTCCCTCCTTCCTTCCTCTCTCCTCTTCCTCCTCCCTCTCTGTCCTCCCGTCCCTCTCTCCTTCATCCTCCTCCATCTCTCCACGTCTCCCTCCTCCCGTCTCTCCCTCCTCCCTCCCCCCCTCCTTCCATCCGTTCCTCCATCTTTCCTCCCTTCCTCTCCCTTCCCATCCTCCCTTTCTTCCTCTCCCTCCCATCCTCCCTTTCTCCCTCTCTCTTCCATCTCTCCTCTTCCTTCCTCCCTCCTCCCACGTGCCCTTCATCCTCCCCCTCTCCCTCCTTCCCTCCCTCCTCCCTCTCCCCTCTCTCCCTTCACTCCTCCCTCCTCTCCGTTCCTCCGTCTCTCGCTCCTCCGTCCTCCTCCACCTCCCCTCTCTCCTCCATCTGTCCTCTCCTCTCTCTTTCCTCCTCCATCCCTCTCCCTCCTCCTTCCCCTCCATCCTCTCTTCTTCCTCCCTCAACCTCTCCTCCCGTCCCTCTCTCCCTTCGTTCCTCCTTCCTTCCCTCCTTCATCCTCCTCTCTCTCTCCCCTCTCTCCTCTCCCTCCCGTCCCTCTCCAACCCCTCAATCTTCCTCCCTCTCTCTCCCCCATCCCTCCTCTTCCTCCCTCCTTCCCTCCATTTCTTCCTCCATCTCTCCTTCTCCTTCCCTCCCCCCTTCATCTTCCTCCCTCCCTCCCTCTCCTCTCCCTCCTCCCTCTCTCCTCTTCCTCTGTCCCCTCCTCCACCTCCTCTTCATCTTCCTCCATCTCTCCCCTCCCTCCCTCCTCCATCCCTCCCCCTTCATTTCTCCTCCATCTCCCCCTCCTTCCTCCCTCCTTCCTCTCTCTTCTTCCTCCTCCCTCCCTCCATTCTTCCTCCCTCTCTCCTCTTCCTCCCTCCCTCTCTCTCCCGCCTCCATCTCCCTTCATCCTCCTCCTTCTCCCTCCCGGTCCCTCTCACCTCGGGTGCCCATGGCTCTCTGGGTCTCTCTGGGTCTCTCTGGTCTCTCTGGTCTCTCTCGGGTCTCTCTCTCTCGGTCGGTCCCGGTTCCCCTTTTAAACCCGCGGGGGAAACGCCCCAAGGTGACCCCACCTGGGGGGGGGGAGGGGCGGGGACACCTGGGGGTCACACCTGGGTGGGGGAGGGGACACCTGGACACACCTGGGGGTGGGGGGAGGGGACACTTGAGATGGTGGGGACACCCTGGGTCAGGTGAGGGGACACCTGAGAGACACCTGACACACCTGGGGACATCTGGGGAGACCTGGACATACCTGGGGGACACCTGAGAGACAGGGGAGGGGGACACCTGAGTGTGGAGGTGACACCTGAGAGACACCTGGGGGGGACACCTGGAAAGGTGAGGGGACACCTGGGTGGGGGAGGGGACATTTGAGATCGAGGGGACACCTGGGGACACCTGGGAGGGAGAGAGGACATTTGAGATGGGGGGGACACCTGGACACACCTGAGGGACACCTGGGGGAACAACCTGGGGGACACCTGAGAGGGAGAGGGGACACCTGAAGCCCCCTGAGGGACACCTGGGAGAGAGAGGGGGACACATGGGGGACACCTGGACACACCTGGGACACCTTGGGGACTACCTGAGAGGGAGGAGGGGATGCTTAGGGACAACCTGGGGGTCACACCTGAGTGGGGAGGGGGACACCTGGACACACCTGAGGGACACCTGAGAGACACCTGGGGGACACCTGAGACAGGGG
>JBBFKN010000276.1:0-52385 GCA_039654755.1 Calcarius lapponicus | reverse complement strand
CCTGACTCCTCTCCAGGAAGGAATTTTGGGAATTCAGGGCTCCAATTCTCTTTTCCATCCCCAAAAATTCCATAAAAATCCCTTGGGATGGATCCTGATCCATCCTGGATCCCAGAATCCCGGAATTCCATTGGTGGGATCCACGGAGCTTCAACCCCATCCCATTCCCACCCCTGACTCCTCTCTGGGAAGGAATTTTGGGAATTCAGGGCTCCACCTCTCTTTTCCATCCCCAAAAATTCCATAAAAACCCCTCGGGATGGACCCTGAGTGTCCTGGATCCCAGAATCCCGGGAATGGTTTGGGATGGGATCCATGGACCTTCCATCCCATCCCACATTCCAATCCCGACCCCAAACTGCTCCAACCTTTCCATGGACACTCCCAGGGATGAATCAACCCCTCCCCTCCACACCAGATCCAATTTTTCCCAGAATTCCTGACTTTTTCCTGGAATTCCAGACTTTTTCCATCTCCAACTCCCATAAAAACCCCCGGGGATGGACCCTGAGCGTCCTGGATCCCAGAATCCCAGAATTCCATTGATGGGATCCACGGAGCTTCAACCCCATCCCATTCCCACCCCTGACTCCTCTACGGGAAGGAATTTTGGGAATTCAGGATTCCACTTCCCTTTTCCATCCCCAAAAATTCCATAAAAATCCCTCGGGATGGACCCTGATCCTCCTGGATCCCAGAATCCAGGAATTCCATTGATGGGATCCACGGACCTTCCATCCCATCCCACATTCCCATCCCGATCCCAAACTGCTCCAACCTTTACATGGACACTGCCGGGGGTGAATCAACCTCTGACTTCCACAACCAGATCCAATTTTTCCCAGAATTCCTGACTTTTTCCTGGAATTCTAGACTTTTTCCACCCCCAACTCCCATAAAAATCCCTGGGGATGGATCCTGAGCATCCTGGATCCCAGAATCCCGGAATTCCATTGATGGGATCCACGGAGCTTCAACCCCATCCCATTCCCACCCCTGACTCCTCTCCGGGAAGGAATTTTGGGAATTCCCTGGGAATTTGGGAATCCACTTCCCTTTTCCATCCCCGAAAAATTCCATAAAAATCCCTGGGGATGGATCCTGATCCATCCTGGATCCCGGAATCCCGGAATGGTTTGGGATGGGATCCACGGACCTTCCATCCCATCCCACATTCCAATCCCGATCCCAAACTGCTCCAACCTTTCCATGGACACTGCCGGGGGTGAATCAACCCCTCACCTCCAAAACCAGATCCAACTTTTCCCAGAATTCCTGACTTTTTCCTGGAATTCCAGATTTTTTTTGATCCCCAAATTCTATAAAAATCCCTGGGGATGGATCCTGAGTGTCTGTGATCCCAGAATCCCAGAATTCCATTGATGGGATCCAGGGAGCTTCAACCCCATCCCATTCCCACCCCTGACTCCTCTCCGGGAAGGAATTTTGGGAATTCAGGGCTCCACTTCCCTTTTCCATCCCCAAAAATTCCATAAAAACCCCTGGGGATGGATCCTGATCCATCCTGGATCCCAGGATCCCCGTAATTCCATTGATGGGATCCACGGACCTTCCATCCCATCCCACATTCCAATCCCAATCCCAAACTGCTCCAACCTTTCCATGGACACTCCCAGGGACGAATCAACCCCTCCCCTCCACACCAGATCAAAATTTTTCCCAGAATTCCCGACTTTTTCCTGGAATTCCAGACTTTTTCCATCTCCAACTCCATAAAAATCCCTGGAGATGGATCCTGAGCGTCCTGGATCCCAGAATCCGGGAATGGTTTGGGATGGGATCCACGGACCTACAATCCCATCCCATTCCCTCCCCTGACTCCTCTCTGGGAAGGAATTTTGGGAATTCCCTGGGAATTTGGGAATCCACTTCCCTTTTCCATCCCCAAAAATTCCATAAAAATCCCTCGGGATGGATCCTGAGCGTCCTGGATCCCAGAATCCCGGAATTCCATTGATGGGATCCACGGAGCTTCCATCCCATCCCACATTCCCATCCCGATCCCAAACTGCTCCAACCTTTCCATGGACACTCCCAGGGATGAATCAACCCCTCCCCTCCACACCAGATCAAAATTTTTCCCAGAATTCCCGACTTTTTCCTGGAATTCCAGACTTTTTCCATCTCCAACTCCATAAAAATCCCTGGAGATGGATCCTGAGCGTCCTGGATCCCAGAATCCGGGAATGGTTTGGGATGGGATCCACGGACCTACAATCCCATCCCATTCCCTCCCCTGACTCCTCTCTGGGAAGGAATTTTGGGAATTCCCTGGGAATTTGGGAATCCACTTCCCTTTTCCATCCCCAAAAATTCCATAAAAATCCCTCGGGATGGATCCTGAGCGTCCTGGATCCCAGAATCCCGGAATTCCATTGATGGGATCCACGGAGCTTCCATCCCATCCCACATTCCCATCCCGATCCCAAACTGCTCCAACCTTTCCCCCCGCAATCCCTGACGTGTTTTCCCCCCCGGAATTCCCAACCTTTTCCCCCCCCCTGCTGTAATTCCCAGCATTTTTCCCGCCGGAATTCCCGACGTTTTTTCCCCTGGGAATTCCCTCAGGAGCGGCTGATGCTGTCCATCCTGCCGAAGCACGTGGCGGACGAGATGCTGAAGGACATGAAGAAGGACCCGAGCCAGAAGGAGCTGCAGCAGTTCAACACCATGTACATGTACCGCCACGAGAACGTCAGGTGGGACCACGGAATTCCCGGGAAAAAAATTCCCGGAAATTCCCAGAATTCCCCAAAAATCCACCCCACCCCCTTTATGGGTGGGAATCGCCGGAATTCCGACGCCCTGTGGGGGAAACGCTGCCGGGAAAGGGGTGGGAGGCCCCGAAATTCCAGTGTGGAAAACGTTCCTGGAAAACTGCTGGGAGTTCCCAAAATTTTCCTGTTCTGCGTGGGAAATGTTTCTGGAGATGTGGCGGGAATTCCCGAAAATTCTCCTGTCATGTGTGGAAAACATTCCTGGAAAAATGGTGGGAATTCCCAAAATTCCAGGGTGGAAAACATTCCCAGAAAACCAGTGGGAATTCCTGGAATTCCCTCGTGTTCTGTGCAGAAAATATTCTTGGAAAACTGGCGGGAATTCCCAAAATTCTCCCATTCTCTGTGGAAAACGTTCCCGGAAAAATGGTGGGAATTCCCAAAATTCCAGGGTGGAAAACATTCCCGGAAAACTTTCCCAGAAAACCAGTGGGAATTCATGAAATTCCCCCCTGTTCCGCGCAGGAAACATTCCCGGAAAATGGGAGGGAATTCCCAAAATTCCCCTGTTCTGTGTGGAAAACATTCCTGGAAAAACGACGGGAATTCCCCAAAATTTTGGCATGGAAAACATTCCCAGAAAACCGTTGGGAATTCCCAAAATTCCCCCATTCTGTGCCAAAAACGTTCTCGGAAAAAGGGCGGGAATTCCCAGAATTCTCCTGTTCCGCGTGGAAAATGTTCCTGGAAAAATGGTGGGAATTCCCAAAATTCCAGGGTGGAAAGCATTCCCAGAAAACCCGTGGGAATTCCTGGAATTCCCCCCCTGTTCCGTGCAGAAAACATTCCCCGAAAACTGGCGGGATTTCCCAAAATTCTCCCATTCTGTGTGGAAAACATTCCTGGAAGAAAATGGGAATTCCCAAAATTGCGGGGTAGAAAACATTCCCAGAAAACCCGTGGGAATTCCTGGAATTCCCCAAATTCCCCCATCTCGTGCTGAAAATTTTCCCAGAAAACTGCTGGGAATTCCCAAAATTCCCCTGTTCTGCGTGGAAAACATTCCTGGAAAAACAATGGGAATTCCCAAAATTCCAGGGTGGAAAACATTCACAGAAAACCTGTGGGAATTCCTGAAATTCCCCTCTGTTCCATGTGGAAAACATTCCCTGGAAATTTACAGGAGTTCCCGAAATTCCCTCATTCTGTGTGGAAAACAATCCTGGAAAACGGTGGGAATTCCCAAAATTTCAGGGTGGAAAACATTCCCAGAAAACCCGTGGGAATTCCCGAAATTCCCTCCTGTTCCATGCAGAAAACATTCCCGGAAAACTGGCAGGAATTCCCAGAATTCCCCTGTTCTGCATGAAAAGCGTCCTCGGAAAAAGGGCGGGAATTCCCAGAATTCTCCCATTCCGCGTGGAAAACATTCCCGGGAAAATGGTGGGAATTCCCAAAATTCCAGAGTGGTCTCATTTTGGCCATATCCAGGACATTTTTTGGGGGGCAAAATGGGCAGCAGGGAGGTTGGGATTGAGTTTGGGAGGTTGGGATTGAGCATCCCCAAATCCGGGATATTTTTGGGGTTTTTTTGGGATACCGGGAATCCGGGTCTGATCCCGTTTTTTTGGCAGCATCCTGTTTGCCGACATCGTGGGCTTCACGCAGCTCTCGTCGTCCTGCAGCGCCCAGGAGCTCGTCAAGCTCCTCAACGAGCTCTTCGCACGCTTCGACAAGCTGGCCGCCGTGAGTCCCGCACGGAATTAAAAATCCCGGGAATTATCGCCAAAAAATCCCTAAAATTCCCTGAAAAAATTCCCCGAATTCCGCCCGAAAAAATCCCCAGAATTCCCCCCCCAAAATCCCCAGAATTCTCCCCAAAAAATCCCTGGAATTCCTGGAAAAAAATCCCCGGAATTCCCCCCCACCCCCCCAAATCCCCAGTATTCCCCCCCAAAAATCCCTGGAATTCCTGGAAAAAATCCCTGGAATTCCCCCCCCAAAATCCCTGGAATTCCTGGAAAAAATCCCCGGAATTCCCTGAAAAAATCCCCAAATTTCCCTGAAAAAGTCCCTGGAATTCCCAGAAAAAAATCCCTGTAATTCCCAAAAAAATATAAAAAATCTGGGATTGGGGGGGGGCAGGAGGTTGGGAGTCCGTGAGGGGATGGAGAAGCTCAAGCTCTGGTGGGCGGGAAACGGGGAAAAATGGGAAAAAAATGGGGAAAAATGGGGAAAAATGGGGAAAAATGGGGAAAAAATGGGGAAAAATGGGGAAAAATGGGGAAAAATGGGAAATCCGAGGGTTTTTTGTGGGATTGTGGGAATTCCGGGATTGATCCCGGGAATGTTTTTTTGGGAATTTCTGGGTTCCCCAGAAGCGGCACCCAGGAGCTTGTCAGGCTCCTCAACGAGCTCCTCAAGCTGGCCGCCGTGAGTCCTGCACAGAATTCCCAAAAATCCACGGAAATCCCCCCCAAAAAATTCCTGGAATTCCCCCTGAAAAAAATCCCCAGAATTCCACCAGAAAAAAATCCCCGGAATTCCCCACAAAACATCCCTGGAATTCCCCCCTGAAAAAATCCCCAGAATCCCCCCCCCCCCCCCCAAATCCCCAAAATTCCCAGAAAAAAATCCCCGGAATTGCCCCCAAAATTCCCCAGAATTCCCAGAAAAAAATCCCCAGAATTCCCCTCCAAAAATCCCCAGAATTCCCCCCAAAAAGTCCCCAAAATTCCCTGAAAAAATCCCCAGAATTCCCCCCCAAAATCCCTAGAATTCCCCCCAAAAATCCCCAAAATTCCCTCCAAAAATCCCTGGAATTCCTCCCCCCCAAAAAAAATCTGGGATTGGAGGGGCGAGGAGGTTGGGAGTCCGTGAGGGGATGGAGAAGCTCAAACGGGAAAAAATGGGAAAAATGGGGGAAAAATGGGGAAAAAATGGGAAAAATGGGAAAAACGGGAAATCCGAGGGGTTTTTAATGGGAATTCCGGGATTGATCCCGGGGACGTTTTTTTGGGAATTTTGCCCAGAGGCACCACCAGCTGCGGATCAAGATCCTGGGGGATTGCTACTACTGCATCTGCGGGCTGCCGGAATTCCGGGAGGACCACGCCGCCTGCTCCATCCGCATGGGGCTCGCCATGGTCGACGCCATCGCGTAAGGGACGCACGGGAATCCAACGGGAATCTGGGAATTTGGGAATCTGGGAATCTGGGAATGGGGATTGGGGATTGGGGATTGGGATGGGAGTGGGAATGGGGAATGGGAATTGGGGAATGGGAATTGGGGAATGGGAATTGGGGATTGGGAATTGGGATTTGGGATTGGGGATTTGGAATTTGGAATTTGGGATTTGGGATTTGGGATTTGGGATTTGGGATTTGGGATTTGGAATTTGGGATTTGGGATTTGGGATGGGATGGGATGGGAATGGGATTGGGAATGGGATTGGGAATTGGGATTTGGGAATTGAGAATTGGGATGGGATCCATGGGATTGGGGATTGGGATTTGGGATTTGGGAATGGGGAATTGGGGATTGGGGATTGGGATGGGATGGGATGGGATGGGATGGGAATGGGAATGGGAATGGGAATGGGAATGGGAATGGGAACGGGATGGAATTGGGAATTGGGGATTGGGGATTGGGAATGGGAATGGGAATGGGAATGGGGAATTGGGAGTTGGGAATTGGGATGGGATGGGATCCATGGGGTGGGATGGAATGGGAAATGGGAATGGGATGTGAATTGGGAACTGGGGATTGGGGATTGGGATGGGATGGGATCCATGGGATTGGGAATTGGGGATTGGGGATTGGGAACTGGGGATTGGGGATTGGGGATTGGGGATTGGGAATTGGGGATTGGGGATTGGGATTTGGGAATTGGGATGGGATGGGGATGGGGAATGGGGAATGGGGAATGGGAACTGGGGATTGGGGATTGGGATGGGATGGGATCCATGGGATTGGGAATTGGGGATTGGGGATTGGGAACTGGGGATTGGGGATTGGGGATTGGGGATTGGGAATTGGGATGGGATGGGGATGGGGAATGGGGAATTGGGGATTGGGAACTGGGGATTGGGGATTGGGGATTGGGAAGGGATTCATGGGATGGGGATGGGGAATGGGAATGGGGAATTGGGAGTTGGAAATTGGGAATGGGGAACTGGGGATTGGGCAATGGGGAATTGGGAATTGGGAACTGAAAATTGGGAATGGGGAATTGGGGATTGGGAATTGGGGGATTGGGAATTGGGATGGGATTGAGAATGGGGGATTGGGGATTGGGAATGGAGGATTGGGGATTTGGGTATTGGGGATTGAGGATTGGAAATTGGGAATTGGGAACTGGGAGTTGGGAATTGGGAATTGGGGATTGGGGATTGGGGATTGGGGATTGGGATAGAATGGGGATGGGAATGGGAACGGGATGGGAATGGGGAATTGGGGATTGGGAATTGGGGATTGGGGAATTGGGAACTGGGAAATTGGGAATCAGGATTGGGAATTGGGGAATTGGGAACTGGGAAATTGGGAATCAGGATTGGGAATTGGGGATTGGGGAATTGGGATGGGAGTGGGAATGGGGAATTGGGAGTTGGAAATTGGGAATGGGGAATTGGGGAATTGGGGAATTGGGATTGGGGATTGGGACTGGGATGGGAATGGGGACGGGATCCATGAGATGGGGATGGAAATTGGGAATTGGGATTGGGGATTGGAATGGGAATGGGAATGGGGACGGGATCCATGAGATGGGGATGGGAATTGGGAATTGGGATTGGGGATTGGAATGGGAATGGGAATGGGGACGGGATCCATGAGATGGGGATGGGAATTGGGAATTGGGAATTGGGAATTGGGAATTGGGAATTGGGGAATTGGGAATGGGAACTGGAATAGGAATGGGAATTGGGAATTGGGGTGGGAATGAGAATGGGAACAGGATGGAATTGGGGACTGGGGAAAGGGGAATTGGGAACTGGGAATTGGGGATTGGGAATTGGGGTGGGAATGGGAATGGGAATGGGTTGGGAATGGGGTATGAATGTTGACGATGGAGGCTGGGCCGTGCTGAAGCCGCCATTCCCCGTGGATGCTCCGCATTCCGTGCTGACATTCCCATGGCCACTCCCAGTTCCCCGTGGTCATTCCCTGTTCCCTGTGGCCACTCCCAGTGTCCCCACAGCCACTCCCGGTGTCCCCATGGCCACCTCTGGTGTCCCCGTTGCTGCGGCTCAGTGTGGGAGCAGACACGCACGGCCATGGACATTCCCCATTCCCATTCCCCACTCCCGGTGTCCCCACGGTGTCCCGACGGTGTCCCCATG
The DNA here is from genome assembly GCA_039654755.1 of Calcarius lapponicus. NCBI lineage: Eukaryota > Metazoa > Chordata > Aves > Passeriformes > Fringillidae > Calcarius > Calcarius lapponicus. The sequence continues at coordinate 44,307 of JBBFKN010000276.1, read as the reverse complement.
TCCCAGCTCGGTGTGGGAGTGCACACACACCACGGTGGACATTCCCCGTTCCCCACGGTGTCCCCACGGTGTCCCCATGTCCCCATGTCCCTGCATTGTCCCAGGTCGGTGCGGGAGCAGACGCGCACGGGCGTGGACATTCCCCATTCCCTATTCCCCATTCCCCATTCCTGGTGGCCATTCCCCATGTCCCCATGTCCCCACAGTGTCCCCATGTCCCAGCTCAGTGCGGGAGCGGGCACACATCGCGGTGGACAATGCCCATGTCCCCATGGTGTCCCCACAGTGTCCCCATGGTGTCCCCACTGTCCCAGCTCAGTGCGGGAGAGGACGCGCACGGTGGTGGACATTCCCCATGTCCCAGTGTCCCCATTCCCCATTCCATGTCCCCATGCTGTCCCCATGTCCCAGCTCAGTGTGGGAGCAGACACACACGGCCATGGACATTCCCCATTCCCCATTCCCATGTCCCCACGGTGTCCCCATGTCCCCACGGTGTCCCCACGGTGTCCCCACGGTGTCCCCACGGTGTCCCCATGTCCCAGCTTGGTGCGGGAGCGCACGCACACTGCCGTGGACATTCCCCATTCCCCATTCCCAGTCCCTGTGACCATTCCATGTCCCCATGTCCCCATTCCATGTCCCCACGGTGTCCCCCTGTCCCAGCTCGGTGCGGGAGCGCACGCACACCGCCGTGGACATTCCCCATGTCCCCACGGTGTCCCCAATGTCCCCACGGTGTCCCCTGTCCCAGCTCGGTGCGGGAGCGCATGCACACCGCCGTGGACATTCCCCATTCCCCATGTCCCCACGGTGTCCCCACGGTGTCCCCACGGTGTCCCCTGTCCCAGCTCGGTGCGGGAGCGCACGCACACCGCCGTGGACATTCCCCATTCCCCATTCCCCATTCCCCATTCCCCATTCCCCATTCCCCATTCCCATGTCCCCGTGGTGTCCCCAGCGTCCCCACGGTGTCCCACTGTCCCAGCTCGGTGCGGGAGCACACGCACACGGCCGTGGACATTCCACATTCCCCATTCCCCATTCCCCATGTCCCCACGTCCCCATGTCCCCATTCCCATTTCCCCATTCCATGTCCCCACGGTGTCCCCATGTCCCAGCTCGGTGTGGGAGCGCACGCACACCGCCGTGGACATTCCCCATTCCCCATTCCCCATTCCCCATGTCCCCATTCCCCATTCCCAGTCGCTGTGACCATTCCATGTCCCCACGGTGTCCCCACGGTGTCCCCACGGTGTCCCCTGTCCCAGCTCGGTGCGGGAGCGTACGCACACGGCCGTGGACATTCCCCATTCCCCATTCCCAGTCCCTGTGACCATTCCCCATGTCCCCACGGTGTCCCCACGGTGTCCCCATGTCCCCATTCCCTGTCCCCACGGTGTCCCCTGTCCCAGCTCGGTGCGGGAGCGCACGCACACCGCCGTGGACATTCCCCATGTCCCCACGGTGTCCCCATGGTGTCCCTACGGTGTCCCCACGGTGTCCCCACACTGTCCCCTGTCCCAGCTCGGTGCGGGAGCGCACGCACACCGCCGTGGACATTCCCCATTCCCCATTCCCCATGTCCCCATTCCCCATTCTCCATGGGGACATGTCCCCATGTCCCCATTCCATGTCCCCACGGTGTCCCCTGTCCCAGCTCAGTGCGGGGAGCGCACGCACACGGCCGTGGACATTCCCCATTCCCCATTCCCAGTCCCTGTGACCATTCCATGTCCCCATGTCCCCATTCCATGTCCCCACGCTGTCCCCTGTCCCAGCTCGGTGCGGGAGCGCACGCACACCGCCGTGGACATTCCCCATTCCCCATTCCCAGTCCCTGTGACCATTCCATGTCCCCATGTCCCCATTCCATGTCCCCATGTCCCCGTTCCATGTCCCCCACGCTGTCCCCTGTCCCAGCTCGGTGCGGGAGCGCAGGCACACGGCCGTGGACATTCCCCATGTCCCCATGTCCCCACGGTCTCCCCACGGTGTCCCCATTCCCCATGTCCCCACGGTGTCCCCTGTCCCAGCTCGGTGCGGGAGCGCACGCACACCGCCATGGACATTCCCAATGTCCCCATTCCATGTCCCCACGGTGTCCCCTGTCCCAGCTCGGTGCGGGAGTGCACGCACACCGCCGTGGACATTCCCCATTCCCCATGTCCCCATGTCCCCATGTCCCCATGTCCCCATGTCCCCATTCCCGGTCCCTGTGACCATTCCCTGTCCCCACGGTGTCCCCCTGTCCCAGCTCGGTGCGGGAGCGCACGCACACGGCCGTGGACATTCCCCATGTCCCCATGTCCCCATGTCCCCACGTCCCCATGTCCCCATGTCCCCACGGTGTCCCCACGGTGTCCCCCGTCCCAGCTCAGTGCGGGAGCGCACGCACACGGCCATGGACATTCCCCATGTCCCCATTCCCTGTCCCCATGCTGTCCCTGTGTCCCAGCTCGGTGCGGGAGCGCACGCACACGGCCATGGACATTCCCCATTCCCCATTCCATGTCCCCACGCTGTCCCTGTGTCCCAGCTCGGTGCGGGGAGCGCACGCACACGGCCGTGGACATGCGTGTGGGCGTGCACAGCGGCGCCGTGCTGGGCGGCGTGCTGGGCCAGAAGCGCTGGCAGTACGACGTCTGGTCCACCGACGTCACCGTGGCCAACAAGATGGAGGCGGGCGGCATCCCCGGGTGAGTGTCCCCGGCGCCGGTGACACCGGTGACGCGGTGACGCCGCGGCGACGCCCGGGTGACGGCGGTGGGCCGCGGCAGGCGCGTGCACATCTCGCAGAGCACCGTGGACTGCCTGAAGGGAGAGTTCGAGGTGGAGCCGGGCGAGGGCGGCTCCCGCTGCGACTACCTGAGGGACAAGGGCATCGTCACCTACCTGGTGGTGGTCCCCAAGCAGGGGCTGCGGCACGGCGTCAACGGCGTGGTGAGCGGGGACAGCGGGGACATTGGTGGGGACACTGGGGACATGGATGTGGGGACATTGCCATTGATTCTGTTAATGGAATGGTGAGTGACAGTGGTGGGGACACTGGGGACATGGGGACATTGACATTGATTGTGTCAACGGCGTGGTGAGTGGCACCAGTGGGGACACTGGGGACATTGGTGGGGACACTGGGGACAGGGGTGTGGGGACATTGACATTCATTGTGTCAATGGCGTGGTGAGTGACAGTGCTGGGGACAATGGGGACACTGGTGGGGACACTGGGGACATGGGTGTGGACACATTGACATTCATTGTGTCGATGGTGTGGTGAGCGGGGACAGCGGGGACACTGGGGACAGGGGTGCGGGGACATTGTCACTGACCATGTCCCATGGCGTGGTGAGCGGCACCAGTGGGGACAGCGGGGGCACTGGGGACATGGGGACATGGGGACATTGACATTGATTGTGTCAATGGCATGGTGAGTGGCACCAGTGGGGACAGCGGGGACACTGGGGACAGGGGTGTTTGGACATTGTCACTGGCCATGTCCCATGGCATGGTGAGCGGCACCAGTGGGGAGACTGGGGACACTGGGGGGGACGCTGGGGACATGGGGACATTGCTGATGATTGTGTCAATGGCGTGGTGAGTGACAGTGCTGGGGACACTGGTGGGGACACTGGGGACACTGGGGACATTGCCATTGATTGTGTCAATGGCGTGGTGAGCGGCACCAATGGGGACAATGGGGACATTGGGGACAGGGGTATGGGGACATTGCCTTTGATCATGTCAATGGAATGGTGAGTGGCACTGCTGAGGACCTTGGGGACACTGGGACACTGGTGGGGACACTGGGGACATGGGTGTGGGGACATGGCCATTGATTGTGTCCATGGCGTGGTGAGTGGCACCAATGGGGACAGCGGGGACAATGGGGGGGACACTGGGGACATGGGGACATTGACATTGATTGTGTCAATGGTGTGGTGAGTGACAGTGCTGGGGACACTGGGGACACTGGGGACAGGGGTGTGGGAACATTGTCACTGACCATGTCCCATGTTGTGGTGAGTGGCACCAATGGGGACATTGGGGACACTGGGGGGGACACTGGGGACATGGGGACATTGACATTGATTGTGTCAATGGTGTGGTGAGTGACAGTGCTGGGGACACTGGTGGGGACACTGGGGACATTGACATTGATTGTGTCAATGGAATGGTGAGTGACAGTGCTGGGGACACTGGAGACACTGGGGACAGGAGTGTGGGGACATTGTCACTGGCCATGTCCCATGGTGTGGTGAGTGGCACCAGTGGGGACAGCGGGGACATTGGTGGGGACGCTGGGGACATGGGGACATTGACATTGATCGTGTCAATGCTGTGGTGAGTGGCACCGGTGGGGACAGTGGGGACAATGGGGGGGACACTGGGGACATGGGGACATTGACATTGATCGTGTCAATGCTGTGGTGAGTGGCACCGGTGGGGACAGCGGGGACACTGGTGGGGACAGGGGTGTGGGGACATTGTCACTGACCATGTCCCATGGTGTGGTGAGTGGCACCAATGGGGACAGCGGGGACAATGGGGGGGACACTGGGGACATGGGGACATTGCCATTGGTTGTGTCAATGGCGTGGTGAGTGGTGCCAATGGGGAGAGCGGGGACATTGGGGACACTGGGGACATGGGTGTGGGGACATTGTCACTGACCATGTCCCATGGTGTGGTGAGTGGCACCAATGGGGACACTGGGGACACTGGGGACACTGGGGACATGGGCAGTGGGGACATTGCCATTGATTGTGTCAACGGCATGGTGAGTGGCACCAGTGGGGACAGCGGGGACAATGGGGGGGATGCTGGGGACATGGGGACATTGCCATTGATTGTGTCAATGGCGTGGTGAGTGACAGTGCTGGGGACACAGGTGGGGACACTGGGGACAGGGGTGTGGGGACATTGCCATTGATTGTGTCAATGGTGTGGTGAGTGGCACCAGTGGGGACAATGGGGACACTGGGGACAGGGGTGTGGGGACATTGTCACTGACCATGTCCCATGGCGTGGTGAGTGGCACCGCTGGGGACAACGGGGACACTGGGGGGGACAGTGGGGACATGGGGACATGGACATTGATTGTGTCAATGTTGTGGTGAGTGACAGTGCTGGGGACACTGGGGACAATGGTGGGGACAATGGAGACAGGTTGCAGGGACATTGTCACTGACCATGTCCCATGGTGTGGTGAGTGGCACCAATGGGGACAGCGGGGACACTGGGGGGGACACTGGGGACATGGGGACATTGACATTCATTGTGTCAATGGAGTGGTGAGTGGCACCAGTGGGGACAGCAGGGACATTGGGGACACTGGGGACAGGGGTGTGGGGACATTGTCACTGGCCATGTCCCATGGTGTGGTGAGTGGCACCGCTGGGGACAGCAGGGACATTGGGGACACTGGGGACAATGGGGTGTGGGGACACACAGGGTGACTGCTTGCCACCACAGACACCGTCCCTGACTGTGTCCCACGGCCTGATGGGTGACACGGTGACACGGTGACACCCATGGCCTCCCTGTCCCTGCAGAAGCTGTCCCTGATCTCATTCCATGGCATGATGGGCGACACCAGTGACAGGGTGACACGGTGACACCCACCATGCCCCTGTCCCCATAGGAGCTGTCCCTGACTTTGTCCCACGTCGTGATGAGTGACCTGGTGACACGGTGACACGGTGACACCCATGACGCCCCTGTCCCCAGAGAAGCTGTCCATGACCTCATCCCATGGCGTGATGGGTGATACTGGTGACACCAGTGACACGGTGACACGGTGACATGGTGACACGGTGACACTGGTTACATGGTGACACTGGTGACACCCCTGATGCCCCTGTCCCTGCAGAAGCTGTCCCTGACCTCGTCCCACGGCCTGATGGGTGACACGGTGACACCGGTGACACTGGTTACATGGTGACACAGTGACACCCATGGTGTCCCTGTCCCTGCAGAAGCTGTCCCTGACCTCGTCCCACGGCGTGATGGGTGGCACTGGTGACACGGTGACACAGTGACACGGTGACACCCATGATGTCCCTGTCCCCGCAGAAGCTGTCCCTGACCTTGTCCCACGCCATGATGGGTGACACAGTGACACGGTGACACGGTGACACCCACAATGCCCCTGTCCCCTCAGAAGCTGTCCCTGACTTTGTCCCACACTTTGATGGGTGACACGGTGACGCTGGTTACATGGTGACACTGGTGACACCCACGGTGTCCCTGTCCCCACAGAAGCTGTCCCTGACTGTGTCCCACAGTCTGATGGGTGGCACGGTGACATGGTGACAATGTGACAGCCACCATGCCCCTGTCCCCACAGAAGCTGTCCCTGACTTTGTCCCACACTTTGATGGGTGACACGGTGACAATGTGACACCCCTGATGTCCCTGTCCCCGCAGAAGCTGTCCCTGACCTCGTCCCACGGCGTGATGGGTGACATGGTGACACGGTGACACGGTGACACCGGTGACACTGGTTACACGGTGACACAGTGTCACCCCTGACCCCCCCTGTCCCCGCAGAAGCTGTCCCTGACCTCGTCCCACAGCCTGATGGGTGACATGGTGACACCGGTGACACTGGTGACACAGTGACATGGTGACATGGTGACACGGTGACAATGTGACACCCCTGGTGTCCCTGTCCCCGCAGAAGCTGTCCCTGACATTGTCCCACGCCATGATGGGTGACATGGTGACACCGGTGACACTGGTAACATGGTGACACGGTGACACCCACGGCACGGTGCCCCTGTCCCCTCAGAAGCTGTCCCTGACCTCGTCCCACGGCCTGATGGGTGACACAGTGGCACTGGTGACACGGTGACACAGTGTCACCCCTGATGTCCCTGTCCCCACAGAAGCTGTCCCTGACTGTGTCCCACGGTGTGATGGGTGACATGGTGACACGGTGACACGGTGACACCCATGATGTCCCTGTCCCCGCAGAAGCTGTCCCTGACTGTGTCCCACACCATGATGGGTGACACCGTGACACAGTGGCACTGGTGACACTGGTGACAATGTGACACCCATGATGCCCCTGTCCCCGCAGAAGCTGTCCCTGACCTCGTCCCACGCCATGATGGGTGACACGGTGACACAGTGGCACTGGTGAGACGGTGACACAGTGTCACCCCTGACCCCCCTGTCCCCACAGAAGCTGTCCCTGACCTCGTCCCACGGCCTGATGGGTGGCATGGTGACACTGGTGACACAGTGACACAGTGTCACCCCTGACCCCCCTGTCCCCACAGAAGCTGTCCCTGACCTTGTCCCACGGCCTGATGGGTGACACTGGTTACATGGTGACATGGTGACAATGTGACACCCATGGTGTCCCTGTCCCCGCTGAAGCTGTCCCTGACCTCGTCCCACGGCGTGATGGGTGACACCGGTGACACAATGGCACTGGTGACACGGTGACATGGTGACACCCATGGTGTCCCTGTCCCTGCAGAAGCTGTCCCTGACCTCATCCCACACCGTGATGGGTGACACTGGTGACATGGTGACACAGTGTCACCCCTGATGTCCCTGTCCCCGCAGAAGCTGTCCCTGACCTCATCCCACGGCCTGATGGGTGACATGGTGACACAGTGTCACCCCTGATGCCCCTGTCCCCACAGAAGCTGTCCCTGACCTCATTCCATGGCATGATGGGTGACACGGTGACACGGTGACACGGTGACACCGGTGACACTGGTTACACGGTGACACAGTGTCACCCCTGATGTCCCTGTCCCCGCAGAAGCTGTCCCTGACCTCGTCCCACGGCCTGATGGGTGACATGGTGACACGGTGACACAGTGACATTGGTGACACGGTGACACAGTGTCACCCCTGATGTCCCTGTCCCCGCAGAAGCTGTCCCTGACCTCGTCCCACGGCGTGTCCCCTCCTCCTGTCACCACCAACGGTGGCCTCAGCCCGGAGCCCCCCGAGGACGCCGAGCGCGGCCGCAGCAGCTCCGTGGAGCTCGACGACGACGACGACACCGAGGTACCCAAAGTGTCCCCGGGGTGTCCCCACCCTGTCCCCACCGTGTCCCCAGGGTGTCCCCAGGGCGTCCCTGGGTTGTCCCCGTGGTGTCCCCTTGGTGTCCCCAGGGCATCCCTGGGTTGTCCCCATGGTGTCTCCTTGGTGTCCCTGTGGTGTCCCTGGGCTGTCCCCTCGGTGTCCCCTTGGTGTCCCCTTGGTATCTTTGTGGTGTCTCCTTGGTGTCCCCACGGTGTCCCCACAGTGTCCCCAGGGTGTCCCCAAGGTGTCCCCACTGTGCCCTCACAGTGTCCCCTGAGTGTCCCCTGAGGTGTCCCCTTGGTGTCCCCGTGGTGTCCCCTTGGTGTCCCCAGGGTGTCCCCACGGTGTCCCCACGGTGTCCCCTCAGTGTCCCCATGATGTCCCCGCCGTGTCCCTGCTGTGTCCCCACGGTGTCTCCATGGTGTCCCCATGGCATTGCCTCGGTGTCCCCACCATGTTCCCTTGGTGTCCCCAATGTGTCCCCTTGGTGTTCCCAAGGTGTCCCCACGGTGTCCCCTTGGTGTCTCTTCAGTGTCCTCATGGTGTCCCCTCACTGTCCCCATGTTGTCCCCATGTTGTCCCCTCGGTGTCCCCAGGCTGTCCCTGTGGTGTTGCCACAGTGTCCTTATGGTGTCCCTGTGGTGTCCCCTCTGTGTCCCCTCAGTGTCCCCTCGGTGTCCCCTCAGTATCTCTGTGGTGTCTCCTTGGTGTCCCCACGGTGTCCCCATGATGTCCCCATGGTGTCCCCATGGCATTGCCTCAGTGTCCCCAACGTGTCCCCTTGGTGTCCCCACAGTGTCCCCTTGGTGTTCCCAAGGTGTCCCCTCGGTGTCCCCGTGGTGTCCCCTTGGTGTCTCTGTGGTGTCTCCTTGGTGTCTCCTTGGTGTCCCCAGGGTGCCCCCATGGTGTCCCTGTGGGTGTCCCCATGGTGTCCCCAAATTGTCCCCTTGGTGTCCCCAGGATGTCCTGGCAATGTCCCCATGGTGTCCCCAGGTCCCCAACCCGTCTTTCCTGAAGCCCCGGTGGTGGCTGCAGTACCCAGAACCCCCCATGATGTCCCCACGGTGTCCCCAGGGTGTCCCCAAGGTGTCCCCTGTGGTGTCCCTGGACTGTCCTGGTGGTGTTGCCACGGTGTCCCCATGGTGTCCCCTCAGTGTCTCCTTAGTGTCCTTGCAGTGTCCCCCATGGTGTCCCCACGGTGTCCCCTTGGTGCCCCCAGGTTCCCAACCCGTCTTTCCTGAAGCCCCGGTGGTGGCTGCAGTACATAGAACCCCCCATGATGTCCCCACGGTGTCCCCAGGGTGTCCCCAAGGTGTCGCCATGGTGTCCCTGGGCTGTCCCTGTGGTGTTGCCACGGTGTCCCCATGGTGTCCCCAAGGTGTCCCCAAGGTGTCCCCTCAGTGTCCTCTCGGTGTCCCTGCAGTGTCCCCACGGTGTCCCCACGGCATTGCCTCAGTGTCCCCAGGGTGTCCTGGCAATGTCCCTTTGGTGTCCCCATGGTGTCCCCTTGGTGTTCCCAAGGTGTCCCCTCAGTGTCTCCTTGGTGTCCCTGCAGTGTCCCCCATGATGTCCCCACGGTGTCCCCACTGTGCCCTCACAGTGTCCCCAGAGTGTTCCCCATGGTGTCCCTGTGGTGTTGCCACAGTGTCCCCATGGCGTCCCCTCAGTGTCCCCTCAGTGTCCCCAGGGTGTCCCCACGGTGTCCCCTCATTGTCCCCAGGTCCCCAACCCGTCGTTCCCGAACCCGCGCCGGCGGCTGCGTCTGCGGGACCTGGCCGAGCGCGTGGTGTCCCCAGGGTGTCCTGGCAATGTCCCCAGGGTGTCCCCAGGGTGTCCCCAGGGTGTCCTGGCAGTGTCCCCATGGTGTCCCTGGCAATGTCCCCATGATGATGTCCCCTCACTGTCCCCATGATGTCCCCAGGTCCCCAACCCGTCGTTCCCGAACCCTCGGCGTCGGCTGCGTCTGCGGGACCTGGCCGAGCGCGTGGTGTCCCCAGGGTGTCCCCACACTGTCCCCACGGTGTCCCCACGGTGTCCCCACGGTGTCCCTGCAGTGTCCCCTCAATGTCCCCTCATTGTCCCCAGGTCCCAACCCGTCGTTCCCGAACCCGCGCCGTCGGCTGCGTCTGCGGGACCTGGCCGAGCGCGTGGTGTCCCCTGAGTGTCCTGCCAATGTCCCCAGGGTGTCCCTGGGCTGTCCTGTCAGTGTCCCCATGATGTCCCCTCATTGTCCCCAGGTCCCCAACCCGTCGTTCCCGAACCCGCGCCGTCGGCTGCGCCTGCGGGACCTGGCCGAGCGCGTGGCGGGGGCGGCTCAGAACGAGCAGGAGCTGAACCGGCTGCTGAACGAGGCCCTGCTGGAGCGCGAGAGCATCCAGGCGTGAGTCACCCCCAAAAAACACCAAATTCACAAAAATCTGAAAAAAATCCTGAAATTTCCCGAAAATTCCCCCCAAAAATCCCAGAAAATCCCACAACTCCCTGAAAAATCCCAAAAATTTCCCCAAAAGTTCATGAAATTCCCAAAAATTCACAGAAAAATCCCAGAAAAATTCCCCAAAAATTCCCCAAAAAATCCCCCCAAAATTCCCAGAAAATCCCAAATTTCCCAAAAATTCCCCAAAAATTCCCCCCAAAATTCCCCGAAAATTCCTCAAAAATACCCCTAAACTTCCTAAAAATCCCCCAAAAATTCCCCGAAAATTCCTCAAAAATTCCCCCCAAATCCCCCGAAACTCCCCAAAAATCCCCCCAAAATTCCCCCAAAATTTCTGAAATTTTCCCCAAAATTCCCTGAAACTCCCCCCAAAATTCCCCAAAATTCCCCAAAACCCCCAAATTTTCCCCCTGCAGTCTGAAGGGGCGGAGCAAGTTCCGTCTGTCCCTCCGTTTCACGGACCCGTCGCTGGAGCTGGGTCCAAAATTCCCCCCAAATCCCCCCAAATATCCCAGAAAATCCCGCCAAAATTCCTAAAATTCCTCATAAATTCCCCAAAATTCCCAAATTTCCCCCCCCAGTCTGAAGGGCCGGAGCACGTTCCGTCTGTCCCTCCGTTTCACGGACCCGGCGCTGGAGCTGGGTCCAAAATTCCCCCAAATCCCCCAAGATATCCCAGAAAATCCCCCAAAATCCCCTGAAAATTCCCCCAAAATTCCCCGAAAATTCTCCAAAATTCCCCAAAAATTCCCCCAAAATTCCCCAAAAATTCCCAGAATTTTGCATCCCGCAGTCTGAAGGGCCGTAGCACGTTCCGTCTGTCCCTGCGTTTCACGGACCCGGCCATGGAGCCAGCTCCAAAATTCCCCAAAATTCCCCCCAAATCCCCCCAAATCTCCCAAAATTCCCCCAAAATTGCCCCCAAAATCCCCTGAAAATTCCCCCAAAATTCCTAAAATTCCCCAAAATTCCCCAAAACCCCCCAAAATCCGTTGTCCCCCAGTCTGAAGGGTTGGAGCACGTTCCCAAAAATTTCTGAAAAATAATTAAAAAAAAATTCTGAAATTTCCCGCAAATTCCCCAAAAATCCTCAAAAATTCCGCCCAAATTTCCCCCAAAATTCATAAAAAAATTCTGAGAAAATCCCAGAAATCCCTGAAAATTCCCCAAAATTCACAAAAAGAAAATCCAAAAAATTCCTGAAAAAATCCCCCAAAATTCCTGAAAATTTCCCCAAAATTCCCCAGAAATTCTTCAAAAATGCCTCAAAATTTCCCCAAAATTACCCCAAAAATCCCCAAAATATTCACCAAAGAATTCCTGAAATTTCCCCTAAAATTCCCCCAAATTTCCCCAAAAATTCCTAAAAATTCTCCAAAAATTCCCCCAAAATTTGTGAGAATTCCCCAAAAATCCCCAGAAATTCCCCCAAAATTCCCAAAATATTCCCCCAAATTCCCCCCAAATTGCTCCAAAATTCCCCCAAAATCCCCCCAAAATCCTCAAAAATTCCCCAAAAATTCCTCAAAAATCCCCCCCAATTTCCCCAAAAATTCCCCGAAAATTCCCTAAAAATCCCCCCAAAATTCCTAAAATCCCCCGAAATTCCCCCAAAATTCCCCAAAATTCCCCCCAAAATTCCCAAATTTCCCCCCCCAGTCTGAAGGGCCGCAGCACGTTCCGTCTGTCCCTCTGTTTCACGGACCCGTCCCTGGAGCTGGGTCCAAAATTGTCCAAAATTCCCCCATAATCCCCCAAAATATCCCAGAAAATCCCACAAAATTCCCCAAAATCCCCCCAAACTCCGTTGTCCTCCAGTCTGAAGGGTTGGAGCACATTCCCAAAAAATTCCGAAAATTAATTTAAAAAAATTTCCGAAATTTCCCGCAAATTCCCGAAAATTCCCAAAAATTTCCCCAATATTCCCCAAAATTTCCCCCAAAATCCCCCAAAATTCACAAAAAAAATCCCAGAAAATCCCACAAATCCCCAAAAATTCCCAGAAAATCCCAAAATTCCCCCCAAAATCCCACAAAATCCCATAATTCCCCAAAAATTCCCCAAAAATTCCCCAAATTCCCCAAAATTTCCCCCAAAATTCACAAAAAAATTCCCAGAAAATCCCAGAAATCCCTGAAAATTCCCCAAAATTCACCAAAAAATATCCCAGAAAATCCCCAAAATTCCTGAAAAGATACCCCAAAATTCCCCGAAAATTCTTCAAAAATTCCGCAAAATTTCCCCAAAGTTTCATGAAAATTCCCCCAAATTCCCTGAAACTCCCCCAAAATTTCCCCAAAAATCCCAAATTTCCCCCCCCCAGTCTGAAGGGCCGTAGCACGTTCCGCCTGTCGCTGCGTTTCACGGACCTGGCGCTGGAGCTGGGTCCAAAATTCTCAAAAAATCCCCCAAAATCCCCCAAAATTCCCCTAAAAATCCCGCCAAAATTCCTAAAATTCCCCAAAAATTCCCAAAATTCCCAAAAATTCCCAGAATTTCCTGTCCCGCAGTCTGAAGGGCCGCAGCACGTTCCGTCTGTCCCTCCGTTTCACGGACCCGTCGCTGGAGCTGCGTTTCTCGGTGGAGAAGGAGAAGCAGAGCGGCGCCGCCTTCAGCTGCTCCTGCGTCGTCCTCGCCTTCAGCGCCATCGTCCAGGCCACCCTCGACCCCGGGTACAGAGGGGACACCTCGGGGACACCTCGGGGACACCTCCTGGGGACACCTGGGGGACAGCTTGGAGACACCTTGGGGCATCTTGGGGATGCCTGGGGGACACCTGGGTACATCTTGGGGACACCTCAGGGACACTTGGAGACAGCTGGGAACATCTCAGGGATGCCTGGGGACACCTCGGGGACACCTTGGGGACACCTCCTGGGGACACCTCTTGGGGACACCTCGGGGGCAGATCAGGGACAGCTCAGGGATGCCTTGGGGACACTTGGACACATCTCTCGGGGATGCCTGGGGACAGATCAGGGATGCCTGGAACACTTGGGGACACCTGAGGGACACCTGGGGGACAGCTTGGGGACATCTCAGGGACGCCTGGGGACACCTCAGGGACATATTGAGGACAGCTCGGGGCCAACTGGGGACAGCTCAGGGATGCCTTGGGGACACTTGGGGACATCTCGGGGATGCCTGGGGACACCTCAGGGACACCTTGGGGACACCTTGGGGACATCTCAGGGACATCTTGGGGATGCCTGGGGACACCTCGGGGACACCTTTGGGATACCTCGGGGACACTCGGGGACACCTTGGGGACACTTGGGGACAGCTTGGGGGCACTTGGGGACAGCTTGGGGGCACTTGGGGAACAGCTCAGGGATGCCTGGGGGACAGCTTGGGGACACCTCTTGGGGACACCTTAGGGACACCTTGGGGACACCTCGGGGACATCTTGGGGACATCTCGGAGACACCTGGGGACATCTCGGGGATGCCTGGGGACACTTGGGGACACCTGGGGATATCTGGGGACATCTTGGGGACATCTTGGGGACATCTCGGGGACAGCTCAGGGACAGCTTGGGGACACCTGGGGACACCTGGGGACACCTTGGGGACACCTCTTGGGGACACCTTGGGTGGGGACACCTTGGGGACATCTTGGGAACACCTCTTGGGGACACATCGGGGACGCCTTGGGGACACTTGGGGACACCTTGGGGACATCTCTTGGGGACACCTTGGGGACACCTCTTGGGGACACCTTGGGGACAGCTCAGGTTGGTGACACCTTGTTGTCACCGCTGCCATTTGGGACAGGTTGGTGGCCAACTACGCGACGTTCGTGGCGGGCGAGGTTCTCCTGGTGGGACTCACGCTCTGCTCCTTGGCCGCCGTCTTCCCCAGGGTGAGACGGGGACATTTCTTGGGGACATTGTGGTGGCACCTCACCCCTTGGGGACAGTGGGTGGCACGTCACCCCTGGGGGACATCGTGGTGGCACGTCACCCCTCGGGGACATTGTGGTGGCACGTCACCCCCTCGGGGACATTGTGGTGGCATGTCACCCCTCGGGGACATTGTGGTGGCACGTCACCCCTCGGGGACATTGTGGTGGCACGTCACCCCCTCAGGGACATCGCAGTGGCACGTCACCCCCTCGGGGACATTGTGGTGGCACGTCACCCCTCGGGGACATCGTGGTGGCACCTCACCCCTTGGGGACATTGTGGTGGCATGTCACCCCTTGGGGACATCGTGGTGGCACGTCACCCCCTTGGGGACATTGCGGTGGCACCTCACCCCTTGGGGACAGCGTGGTGGCACGTCACCCCCTTGGGGACATTGTGGTGGCACCTCACCCCTTGGGGACATCGTGGTGGCACGTCACCCCCTTGGGGACATTGTGGTGGCACCTCACCCCCTCGGGGACATTGTGGTGGCACGTCACCCCCTCAGGGACATCGCAGTGGCACGTCACCCCCTCGGGGACATTGTGGTGGCATGTCACCCCTCGGGGACATCGTGGTGGCACCTCACCCCTTGGGGACATTGTGGTGGCATGTCACCCCTCGGGGACAGCGTGGTGGCACGTCACCCCTTTGGGGACATTGTGGTGGCACGTCACCCCTTGGGGACATCGTGGTGGCACGTCACCCCCTTGGGGACATTGCGGTGGCACCTCACCCCTTGGGGACAGCGTGGTGGCACGTCACCCCCTCGGGGACAGCGCGATGGCACGTCACCCCTCAGGGACCCTGGGTGTCACCACCACGGGGTGGTGACCAGTGGGACCTTGGGGCCACCATGGGGTGGTGGCATCAGGACCACCATCTCCCCATGTCCCCATCTCGGTGGCCATGGGGACCATGGGGTGGTGACCAGTGGGACATTGTGGCCACCATGGGGTGGTGATATCAGGACATCAGGGCCACCATGGGGTGGTGACATCTGGACCACCATGTCCCCAGCTCAGCTGCCATGGGGACCATGGGGTGGTGACCAATGGGACATCGGGGCCACCATGGGGTGGTGGCCAAGGGGACATTGGGGCCACCATGGGGTGATGACTAATGGGACATTGTGGCCACGATGGGGTGGTCACCAATGGGACATCAGGGCCACCATGGGTGGGTGACCAAGGGGACATCAGGGCCACCATGGGGTGGTGACCAAGGGGACATCAGGGCCACCATAGGGTGGTGACAAATGGGGCATCAGGGCCACCATGGGGTGGTGACATCAGGGCCACCATGGGGTGGTCACCAAGGGGACATCAGGGCCACCATGGGGTGGTCACCAAGGGGACATCGGGGCCACCATGGGGTGGTGGCTGTGAGGAGCGCCCCGGATATTGCAGCTCCATCACCCTGATGACCGCGGTGGCCATGGTCACCATGGTGGCCACCGTGTCCTTGTGCTGACCACCCGCAGGCTTTCCCCAAGAAGCTGGTGGCCTTCTCCACCTGGATCGACCGCACGCGCTGGGCGCGCAACACCTGGGCCATGGCGGCCATCGCCATCGTCACCGCGGCCGACATCGTGGACATGGTGAGGTGGGGACCAAAGGGACATCAGGGCCACCATGGGGTGGTGGCTTCACCGATCACCCCAAACACTGCAGTCACACCACCCTGGTGGCCATGATGTCCCCATGTCCCCACACTGACCCCTTCCCTATGTCCCCAGCTCGCCTGCCACCGCCACCGCTGGGTGGTGACCAATGGGACATCAGGGCTACCATGGGGTGGTGACATCAGGGCCACCATGGGGTGGTGGCATCAAGACATCAGGGCCACCACGGGGTTGTGGCTTCACCAATCACCCCAAACACTGCAGTCACACCACCCTGGTGGCCATGATATCCCCATGTCCCCACACTGACCCCTTCCCCATGTCCCCAGCTCGCCTGCCACTGCCACCGCTGGCTGGCCACCAACGTCACCTCGGGGCCGCCATGGGGTGGTGACCAATGGGACCTCAGGGCCACCATGGGGTGGTGACCAATGGGACCTCAGGGCCACCATGGGGTGGTGGCCAATGGGACATCAGGGCCACCATGGGGTGGTGGCTTCACCAATCACCCAAAACTCTGCACACCACCCTGGTGGCCATGGTGGCCTCCATGTCCTCATGGTGACCCCCTCCTCATGTCCCCAGCTGGCCTGCCACCGCCACCGCTGGCTGGCCACCAACGTCACCTCGGGGCCGCCCCGCGGTGGCGCCGGCGGCTGCGCCGACCACCCCAAGTACTTCAGCTACATCGCCCTGCTGGCCCTGGTGGCCACCGTGATGCTGGTCCAGGTGAGCCACATGGTCAAGCTGAGCCTCATGCTGCTCATCACCGCCGCCACCGCCGCCCTCAACTTCTCCGCCTGGGCGCCCATCTTCGACCACTACGACCGGCGCCGCGGCCGGCCCAGCTCGTAAGGCACGGGGGGACGGGGATGGAATTCCTGGAATTCCCAGAATTCCGTGATCATGGATGGTTCCTCGGCAGGTCGGTGCTGGTGCCCTCCAAGTACTCCATGACCGCCATGATCTTCGTGGTGATGCTCGGCTTCTACTACTTCTCGCGGCACGTGAGTGGCCACGGTGGGGGGAAGGTTTCCTTCCCGGCCTTTTCCTGCTTTTTCCTTCCTTTTCCTGCTTTTTCCTTGTTTTTCCTTGTTTTTCTTTTGTTTTTCTTTCATTTTCCTTGTTTTTCCTTGTTTTTCTTTCCTTCCTTTTCCTGCCTTCCCTTCCCTTTTCTTTCCCTTCCCTTCCTTCCTTTTCCTGCTTTTTCTTTCCTTTTCCTTGTTTTTCCTTCTTTTTCCTTCCTTTTCCTGTGTTTTGTTTGTTTTTCCTTCCTTTTGCTTCTTCTTCCTCCCTTTTCATTGTTTTTCTTTCTTTCCTTTTCCTTCCTTCTCTTCCCTTTTCTTTCCCTTCCCTTCCTTTTTTTTCCTTCTTTTTCCTTCCTTTTCCTGCCCTATTCTCCCCTTCCCTCCCTTTTCCTTTCTCTTCCTTCTCCTTCCTTCATTTTCCTTCTTTTTCCTGCCCTTTCTTCCCTCTTCCTTCCCTTCCCTTCCCTTCCCTTCCCTTCCCTTCCCTTCCCTTCCCTTCCCTTCCCTTCCCTTCCCTTCCCTTCCCTTCCCTTCCCTTCCCTTCCCTTCCCTTCCCTTCCCTTCCCTTCCCTTCCCTTCCCTTCCCTTCCCTTCCCTTGACCCCGTTCCTGTGGAAGATCAACGTCCATGACCAGAAGGAGCGCAGCTCCATCATCCCACCCCATTATCCCACCATCCCATCCCACCATCCCATCATCCCACAATCCCACAAATCCCAGGCATTCCCACAATTCCCACCATGTTCATTCCCAGGTGGAGAAGCTGTTCCTGCGGAAGATCGACCTCCATGACCAGAAAGAGCACGGCTCCATTATCCCATCATCCCACAATCCCCAACACCCTATAATCCCACAATCCCATTCCATAATCCCACAATCCCACATCATCCCAGGTGGAGGATCTGGCGCGGACGCTGTTCCTGTGGAAGATCGATGTCCATGACCAGAAGGGGCGCGGCTCCATCATCCCACAATCCCATTATCCCACAGTCCCATCCCATAATCCCACAACCCCGTAATCCCAACATCCCAAAATCCCATTAGCCCAGGAATTCCCACCTTCATTCCCAGGTGGAGAAGAAGCTGGCGCGGACGCTGTTCCTGTGGAAGATCGATGTCCATGACCAGAAGGAGCGCGGCTCCATCATCCCACCCCATTATCCCACCCCACCATCCCATTATCCCACCATCCCATCCCATAATCCCACAATCCCACAGTCCCACAATCCCACAATCCCAGGAATTCTCTCGTTCCCAGGTGGAGGAGCTGGTGCGGACGCTGTTCCTGTGGAAGATCGACCTCCATGACCAGAAGGAGCGCGGCTCCATTATCCAACCTCACCATTGCACCATCCCATAATCCCATCCCATAATCCCACAATCCCACAATTCCCACAATCCCACATCATCCCAGGTGGAGAAGAAACTGGCACGGACGCTGCTCCTGTGGAAGATCGACGTCCATGACCAGAAGGAGCGCGGCTCCATCATCCCACAATCCCACCATCCCACCATCCCATTTTCCCATCCCAAAGTCCCACACACTCATAATCCCACAATCGTGTAATCCCACAATTCCCACCTTCATTCCCAGGTGGAGGATCTGGCGCGGACGCTGCTCCTGTGGAAGATCGACGTCCATGACCAGAAGGAGAGCGGCTCCATCATGCCACAATCCCATTATCCCACCCCACAATCTCGTTATCCCCATCATCCCACATTCCCACAATCCCACAATTCCCACAATTCCCACAATGTTCATTCCCAGGTGGAGAAGCTGGCCGAGACGCTGTTCCTCTTGAAGATCGACGTCCATGACCAGAAGGAGCGCGGCTCCATTATCCAACCCCACCATCCCACCATCCCATTATCCCATTATCCCACCATCCCACAATCCCGGGAATTCTCCCGTTCCCAGGTGGAGAAGCTGGCGCGGACGCTGTTCCTGTGGAAGATCGACGTCCATGACCAGAAGGAGAGCGGCTCCATTATCCAGCCCCATGATCCCATAATCCCATTTTCCCATTCTGTAATCCCAAACATTCATAATCCCACAATTCCCACAATCCCACAATTCCCATAATCCCACAATTCAGTCAATGTTCATTCCCAGGTGGAGAACCTGGCGCGGACACTGTTCCTGTGGAAGATCGGCGTCCATGACCAGAAGGAGAGCGGCTCCATTATCCCACCCCATTATCCCACAATCCCGTTATCCCATCATCCCACAGTCCCACAATCCCACAATCCCACAATCCCACAATTCCCACAATTCCCACAATTCCCACAATGTCCATTCCCAGGAGGAGAAGCTGGCCTGGACGCTGTTCCTCTTGAAGATCGACGTCCATGACCAGAAGGAGCGCGGCTCCATTATCCAACTCCCCCATCCCACCATCCCATCCCATAATCCCACAGTCCCATAATCCCAACATCCCAAAATCCCATTAGCCCAGGAATTCCCACAATGTCCATTCCCAGGTGGAGAAGCTGGCGTGGACGCTGTTCCTGTGGAAGATTGACCTCCATGACCAGAAGGAGGGTGGCTCCATTATCCAGCCCCATTATCCCATAATCCCATTTTCCCATTCTGTAATCCCAAACATTCATAATCCCACAATTGTGTAATCCCACAATTCCCACAATTCCGTCAATGTCCATTCCCAGGTGGAGGATCTGGCGCGGACGCTGTTCCTGTGGAAGATGGACGTCCATGACCAGAAGGAGCGCGGCTCCATTATCCAACCCCACCATCCCACCATCCCATCCCACCATCCCATAATCCCACAGTCCCACAATCCCACTATCCCATAATCCGACATTCCCACAATCCCATAATCCCTGGAATTCTCCCGTTCCCAGGTGGAGGAGCTGGCCCGGACGCTGCTCCTGTGGAAGATCGACGTCCATGACCAGAAGGAGCGCGGCTCCATTATCCCACCCCATGATCCCACCATCCCATCCCATCCCATCCCATCCCATCCCATCCCATCCCATCCCACCCCATCATCCCATAATCCCACCGTCCCACAATCCCATTATCCCATCATCCCACATTCCCACGATCCCATAATCCCAGGAATTCTCACGTTCCCAGGTGGAGGATCTGGCGCGGACGCTGCTCCTGTGGAAGATGGACGTCCATGACCAGAAGGAGCGCGGCTCCATCTTCCCACCATCCCATTATCCCACCATCCCATTATCCCACCATCCCATCCCATTATCCCACCATCCCATCCCACAATCCCACAGTCCCACAATCCCGGGAATTCTCTCGTTCCCAGGTGGAGAAGCTGGCGCGGACGCTGTTCCTGTGGAAGATCGACGTCCATGACCAGAAGGAGCGCGTCTCGGAGATGCGCCGCTGGAACGAGGCCCTGGTGGCCAACATGCTGCCCGAGCACGTGGCCCGGCACTTCCTGGGCTCCAAAAAGCGGGATGAGGTCGGTATTCCCACTTTTCCGGGCCACATTAATTCCCGCTTTTCCAGGCAATTCCCGCGTTTCAGGGCGGTTCCCACATTCCTGGAATTCTTTGGGTGGGATCCATGGAGCTTCAATCCCGTCCCAATACATGGATCCGTGGAGCTTCAGTTCCATCCCAGGTGGTTCCAACCTTTCCTTGGAAGCTCCCAGGAATTCCCTGGGAATTCCGGCCCGGCCTGGAATTCCTTCCCAAATTTCTCCCGCTTTTCCCAGGGAATTCCCTCCATTCCCAGCTCTCCTCCCAGCCTGGCATTGGATCCATCCCCGTCCTGACTCCTCTCTGGGAAGGGATTTTGGGAATTCTGTGGGACTCCACCTCCATTTTCCATCCCCGAAAATTCCATAAAAATCCCTCAGGATGGATCCTTGATCCAGAACCCCGGAATTCTTGAGATGGGATCCATGGATCTTCAATCCCATACCATTCCAATCCTCCTCTCTGGGAAGGAATTTTGGGAATTCCCTGGGAATTTGGGACTCCACCTCCATTTTCCATCCCCAAAAATTCCATAAAAATCCCTCGGGATCCATCCCTGGATCCCAGGATCCCGGAATGGTTTGGGATGGGATCCATGGACCTTCAATCCCATCCCATTCCATTCCCATCATCCCAGATTGCTCCAGCTACCCTTGGACACTCTCAGGAACCCCCCCAAAAAACCAATAACCAATAATTAATAACCAATAATCAACCAATGATCAATGATCAATAACCAATAATCAATAGCCGACCGGATCCCTTTGGATGGGATCCATCCCATTCCCGCCACACGATCCCAGATTGCTCCAACCTTTTCTTGGACGCTCCCAGGGACCCTGAAAAAAGCAATAACCCATAACCAATAGCCAATGATCAATAACCAATAATCAATAACAGATATCGGCACGTTCCCAGCATTCCCAGGAGCTCTACAGCCAATCCCATGAGGAGATTGGGGTGATGTTCCCATCCCTGCCCAACCAATAATTAATAAACCATAACCAATAGCCAATAACCCATAACCCATGACCCATAACCCCTAAGAAATAACTCATTACCGATAACCCATACCCAATAACCCATAATCAATAACCAATAATCAATAACTGATATCGGCTCGTTCCCGGCATTCCCAGGAGCAGCACAGCCAATCGTACGAGGAGATCGGGGTGATGTTCACGTCACTGCCCAACCAATAACCCATAACCCATAACCCATAACTGATAACCAGTAACCAATAATCAATAACCGATATCAGCTCATTCCCAGGAGCTGTACAGCCAATCGTACGAGGAGATCGGGGTGATGTTCACGTCCCTGCCCAACCAATAACCCATAACCCATAACCAATACCCCATAACCCATAAGCATCAATCAATAACCAATAATCAATAACCAATTTTGGCTCATTCCCAGGAGCTGTACAGCCAATCCCACGAGGAGATCGGGGATTGCCGCCCAACCAATAGCCCATAGCCAATAACCAATACCCCATAACCCATAAGCAATGATCAATAACCGATATTGGCTCATTCTCAGGAGCTGTACAGCCAATCGTACGAGGAGATCGGGGTGATGTTCACATCGCTGCCCAACCAATAACTGATAACCCATAACCCATACCCCATAACCCATTCCCAATAACCAATACCCAATAACTAGTAACTCATAACCCATAACCCATACCCAATACCCAATAATCAATAATGGATATTGGGGCATTCCCAGGAGCTGTACAGCCAATCCCACGAGGAGATCGGGGTGATGTTCACATTGCTGCCCAACCAATAACCCATACCCAATAACCCATATCCAATAACCAATAACCCATAACCAGTAACCCATAACCAACACCCAATAACGGATAATCAATAATGGATATTGGGGCATTCCCAGGAGCTGTACAGCCAATCCCACGAGGAGATCGGGGTGATGTTCATGTCGCTGCCCAGCCAATAACCAATAACCCATAGCCAATAACCAATAACCAATAACGGTTATCGGCTCAATCTCAGGAGCTGTACAGCCAATCGTACGAGGAGATCGGGGTGATGTTCACATTGCTGCCCAACCAATAACTGATAACCCATAACCAATACCCCATAACCCATAAGCAATGATCAATAACCAATAATCAATAACTGATATCGGCTCATTCCCGGCATTCCCAGGAGCTGTACAGCCAATCCCACGAGGAGATTGGGGTGATGTTCATGTCCCTGCCCAACCAATAACCCATACCCAATAAACCATATCCAATAACCAATAACCCATAACCAATAATCAATAGCCAATAACCAATAACGAATATTGGGGCATTCCAGGAGCTGTACAGCCAATCATACGAGGAGATTGGGGTGATGTTCGTGTCGCTGCCCAACCAATAACCAATCACCAATAACTGAAAACCCATACCCAATAACCCATAACCCATAACCAATAACCAATACTCAATAACCCATAACCTGTAATCTATAACCAATAATCAATAATGGATATCAGCTCATTCCCGGCATTCCCAGGAGCTCTACAGCCAATCCTACGAGGAGATCGGGGCAATGTTCGCGTCCCTGACCAAACAATAGCCCACAACCCATACCCAATAACCCATTCTCAATAACCAATACCCAATAACTAATAACCCATACCCAATAACCCATAACCCATACCCAATAACCCATAACCTGTAATCTATAACCAATAATCAATAACTGATATCGGCTCATTCCCGGCATTCCCAGGAGCTGCACAGCCAATCGTACGAGGAGATCGGGATGATGTTCATGTCACTGCCCAACCAATAACCCATAACCAATAACCCATAACCCATAACCAATAACCAACACCCCATAACCCATAAGCAATGATCAATACCCAATAATCAATAACGGATATCAGCTCATTCCCAGGAGCTGTACAGCCAATCGTACGAGGAGATCAGGGTGATGTTCATGTCACTGCCCAACCAATAACTGATAACCCATAACCCATACCCAATAACCAATAGCCAATGACCAATAACCCATAATCAATAACTGATATTGGCTCATTCCCGGCATTCCCAGGAGCTGTACAGCCAATCGTACGAGGAGATCGGGGTGATGTTCATGTCACTGCCCAACCAATAACCCATAACCCATAACCCATGACCAATAACCAATAGCCAATGACCAATAACCCATAATCAATAACCAATAATCAATAACTGACATTGATGCATTCCCAGCATTCCCAGGAGCTGTACAGCCAATCATACGAGGAGATCGGGGTGATGTTCGCGTCCCTGACCAACCAATAACCAATAACCCATACCCAATAACCAATAACCCATAACCAGTAACACATAACCCATAATCAATAACCAATAACCAATAACCAATAACCAATAATCAATACCCGATATCGGCTCATTCCCAGGAGCTGTACAGCCAATCGTATGAGGAGATCGGGGTGATGTTCGCCTCGCTGCCCAGCCAATAACTGATAACCCATACCCAATAACCAATAGCCAATGACCAATAACCAATAATCAATAACCAATAATCAATACCCAATAATCAATAACCGATGTCGGCTCATTCCCAGGAGCTGTACAGCCAATCGTACGAGGAGATCGGGGTGATGTTCGCCTCGCTGCCGAACTTCGCCGATTTCTACACGGAG
Organism: Calcarius lapponicus; assembly: GCA_039654755.1. NCBI lineage: Eukaryota > Metazoa > Chordata > Aves > Passeriformes > Fringillidae > Calcarius > Calcarius lapponicus. Next base: position 20,139 of record JBBFKN010000276.1, on the reverse strand, counting down.
GAGAGCATCAACAACGGCGGCATCGAGTGCCTGCGCTTCCTCAACGAGATCATCTCCGACTTCGACGCGGTGAGGGGCAGTGGGATCCCACACGGATCCTGGGTGGGGTCACGGTGGGGATCACGGGGAAGGTCCAGGTGGGATCATGGTGGGAATCATGAGGAACGTCCAGGTGGGGTCACAGCAGGAATCATGGGGAACATACAGGTGGGGTCACAATTGGGATCGCAGAGAATGTCCAGGTAGGAATCATGGGGAATGTCCAGGTAGGATCATGGTGGGAATCACGGGGAAAGGTCCAGGTGGGAATCACAGGGAATGTCCAGGTGGGAATTGTGGGGAATGTCCAGGTGGGATCACATGAGGAATAATTGGGAATGTCCAGGTGGGATCAGACTGGGAATCATGGTGAACATCCAGGTGGGATCATGGTGGGAATCACAGGGAACGTCCAGGTGGGATCACACCAGGAATCATGGGGAACATCCAGGTGGGATCACACTGGGAATCACAGGGAATGTCCAGGTGGGAACCACAGGGAATGTCGAGGTGGGATGAGGAATGTCCAGGTGGGATCATGGCAGGAATCACAGGGAATGTCCAGGTGGGAATTATAGGGAATATCCAGGTGGGATCGCAGCAGGAATTGTGGGGAATGTCCAGGTGGGATCACACTGGGAACCATGGGGACATGCAGGTGGGATCACATGAGGAGTAATTGGGAATGTCCAGGTGGGATCACACTGGGAATCACAGGGAATGTCCAGGTGGGGTCATGGTGGGAATCACAGGGAATGTCCAGGTGGGATCACACTGAGAATGTCCAAGTGGGATCAGACCAGGAATTGTGGGGAATGTCCAGGTGGGATCATGGTGGGAATCACAGGGAATATCCAGGTGGGAATCACAGGGAAGGTCCAGATGGGATCAGAGCAGGAATCATGTGGAACGTCCAGGTTGGATGGGGATTAACCAGGTGGGATCAGACCAGGAATTGTGGGGAATGTCCAGGTGGGATCATGGTGGGAATCACAGGGAATGTCCAGGTGGGAATCACAGGGAATGTCCAGGTGGGATCATGGTGGGAATCGTGGGGAATGTCCAGGTGGGATCAGACTGGGAGTCATAGGAACATCCAGGTGGGGTGGCGAATGTCCAGATGGGATCACTCCAGGAATTGTGGGGAATATCCAGGTGGGGTCACAGAGGGAATGTCCAGGTGGGAATCATGGGACCATCCATGTGGGATCACAGTGGGAATCCTGGGAACATCCAGGTGGGATCAGACTGGGAATTGTGGGGAATGCCCAGGTGGGATCATGGTGGGATCACAGTGGAAATTACAGGGAATGTCCAGGTGGGATCACGGCAGGAATCAAGGGGAATGTCCAGGTGGGATCTTGGTGGGAATGATGGGAACACCCAGGTAGGATGGGTAACATCCAGGTGGGATCATACTGGGAATGATGGGAACATCCAGGTGGGACGGGGAACATCCAGTTGGGATCACACTTTGAATCATGGGGAGCATCCAGGTGGGATCATGGTGGGAATCACAGGGAATGTCCAGGTGGGATTGCACCGGGAATCATGGGGAATGTCCAGGTGGGATCACACTGGGAATCACGGTGAGTGTCCAGGTGGGAATCGTGGGGAATGTCCAGGTGATCCAGGTGGGAAACCAGGGATCATGGTGGGAAATGTGGGTAATCTCCAGGTGGGATTAGGCTGGGAATAAATGTCCAGGTGGGATCATGGTGGGAAATGCAGGGGATGTCCAGGTGGGATCACAGCGGGAATCACGGGGAATGTCCAGGTGGGAATCACGGGAATATCCATGTGGGATCACACTGGGAACCTCCAGATGGGATGGGGAATTCCAGGTGGGATCACAGCAGGAATTGTGGGAAATGTCCTGGTGGGATCATGGTAGGAATCACGGGGAATGTCCAGGTGGGAATCATGGTGGGAATTGTGGGGAATGTCCAGGTGGGAATCACGGCGGGGATCAAGGGGAAGGTCCAGATGGGATAGGGAATGTCCAGGTGGGATCATGGCAGGAATCAAGGGGAATGTCCAGGTGGGATGGGGATTAACCAGGTGGGATCAGACCAGGAATTGTGGGGAATGTCCAGGTGGGATCATGGTGGGAAAGGTAGGGAATGTCCAGGTGGGATCACAGTGGGAATCACAGGGAGCATCCAGGTGGGATCCCTGGGACCATCCAGGTGGGATGGGGAACATCCAGGTGGGATCAGAATGGGAATCATGGGACCATCCAGGTGGGATGGGGATCATCCAGGTGGGATCACACTGGGAATCAGGGAAACATCCACGTGGGATCCCTGGCACCATCCAGGTGGGATCCCTGGGACCATTTGGGTGGGATCCCTGGGACCATCCAGGTGGGAACCCTGGGACCATCCAGGTGGGATCCCTGGGACCATCCGGGTGGGATCCCTGGGACCATGCGGGTGGGAACCCTGGGACCATCCAGGTGGGATCACACTGGGAATTTTGAGGAATGTCCAGGTGGGATCACACTGGGAATCAGGGGACCATCCAGGTGGGTCAGGGACCTTCCAGGTGGGATCAGACTGGGAATCAGGGGACCATCCAGGTGGGATCCCTGGGACCATCCGGGTGGGATCCCTGGGACCATCCAGGTGGGATCCCTGGGACCATCCAGGTGGGATCACACTGGGAATTTTGAGGAATGTCCAGGTGGGATCAGACTGGGAATCAGGGGAACATCCAGCTGGGTCAGGGACCTTCCAGGTGGGATCACACTGGGAATCAGGGGACCATCCAGGTGGGATCTCTGGGACCATCCAGGTGGGATCCCTGGGACCATCCAGGTGGGATCCCTGGGACCATGCGGGTGGGATCAGAGTGGGATCCCTGGGACCATCCAGGTGGGATCCCGTCTCCGTGCCGTTCCCAGCTCCTGGACGAGCCCCAGTTCCGCTGCATCACCAAGATCAAGACCATCGGCAGCACCTACATGGCCGCCTCCGGGGTGACGCCCGACGCCGGCACCAACGGGTTCGGAGCCAAGGTCAGCCCCGGATGCCACCCACCGTGGGACATCACCCCGGGGACCTGGGGATGGGTTCCTTCCTCCCGTCCCCGTCCTGGTGTCCCATCGCCACGTCCCAGCTCCGTGTCCCAGCCATGTCCCAGCATCCCAGTGTTCCATCTCCATGTTCCATCTCCATGTCCCATCTCCACGTCCCAGCTCCATGTCCCAGCCATGTCCCAGCATCCCAGTGTTCCATCTCCATGTTCCATCTCCATGTCCCATCTCCACATCCCAGCTCCGTGTCCCAACCACGTCCCAGCATCCCAGTGTTCCATCTCCATGTCCCATCCCTGTGTTCCATCAGCTCCATGTCCCATCTCCATGTCCCATCTCCATGTCCCATCTCCATGTCCCATCCCCATGTTCCATCATCTCCATGTCTCATCTCTGTGTCCCATCCCTGTCCCACCCGAGTATCCCATTTCCCAACTCCATGTCCCATCTCTGTGTCCTATCCGTGTCCCATATCCATGTTCCATTCCTGTCATCTCCATGTCCCATCTCCATGTCCCATCTCCATGCCCCATCATCTCCATTCCCCATCCCAATATCCCATCATCTCCATGTCCCATCATCTCCATGTCCCATCTCCGTGTCCCATCCCTGTGTCCCATTCCTGTTCCATCTCCACGTCCCATCCCAGTATCTCACTGTTTCCATTTCCTGTCTCCATGCCCAATCATCTCCACATCCCATCATCTGTGTCCCATCTCCATGTCTCAAATCCATCTCCATGTCCCATCCCCATGTCCCATCTCCATGTCCCATCCCCATGTCCCATGTCCATGCCCCATCCCCATGTCCCATCATCTCCATGTCCCATCCCCATGTCCCATCTCCATGTCCCATCATCTCCACATCCCATCTCAATCTCCATGTTCCATCTCCATGTCCCATGTCCATGTCCCATCCCCATGCCCCATTCCAATGTCCCATCATCTCCACGTCCCATCATCTCCATGCCCCATCTCCGTGTCCCACCCCAATGTCCCCAAATCCATGTCCCATCTCCATGTTCCATCTACGTCTCCACACCCCATCATCTCCATGTCCCATCATCTCCATGTGCCATCTCCGTATCCCAACCATGTCCCATCATTCCAGTGTCCCATATCCATGTCTCATCTCCATGTCCCATCTCCGAGTCCTATCTGTGTCCCATCTCCGTGTTCCATTCCTGTCCCATCTCCATGTCCCATCTCCTACCTCCATGTCCCGTCTCTGTCCATCCATGTTCCGCCTCCATGTCCCATCCCAAAGTCCCCAAATCCATGTCCCGTCTCATGTCCCATCCCATCATCTCCACATCCCATCATCTCCATGTCCCATCATCTCCATGCCTAATCATCTCCATATCCCATCTTTGCGTCCCATCTCCATCTTCCATCTCCATCTCCTGTCTCCGTGTCCCATCATCTCCATGTCCCATCCCAATGTCCCATCTCCATGTCCTATCTCCATGTCCCATCTCCTACCTCCATGTCTCGTCCCTGTCCATCCACGTTCCACCTCCATGTCCCATCCCAATGTCCCCAAATCCATGTCCCGTCTCATGTCCCATCTCCATGTCCCATCATCTCCACATCCCATCTCCATGTCCCATCTTTGTGTCCCATCTCCATGCCCCATCATCTCCATATCCCATCTTTGTGTCCCATCTCCATGTCCCATCTCCTACCTCCATGTCCCGTCCCTGTCCATCCACGTTCCACCTCCATGTCCCATCCCAATGTCCCCAAATCCATGTCCCGTCTCATGTCCCATCTCCATGTCCCATCATCTCCACATCCCATCTCCATGTCCTACCTCCATCTCCATGTCCCATCCCCACACCCCATCTCTGTGTCCCCATCTCCTTGTCTCATCCCAATGTCCCATCACCTCTGTGTCCCATCCCAGTGCTCCATCTCCATTTCCCATCCCCGTCCCATCTCCACATCCCATCCCAATGTCCCATTGTCGCCATTTCCTATCTCCACACCCCATCATCTCCATGCCCCATCTCCATGTCCCCTAATCTATCTTCCATCTCCATGTTCCATCGACATCTCCACACCCCATCATCTCCATGTCCTATCTCCACATCCCAACTCCATCTCCACGTCCCATCATCTCCATGTCCCATCCCAATGTCCCCAAATCCACGTCCCATCCCCGTGTCCCATCCCAATGTCCCCAAATCCACGTCCCATCCCCGTGTCCCATCCCAATGTCCCCATCCATGGGGATGTAGGTGTCCTAAATGTCTCTAAATCCATCTCCCATCCCCATGTCCCATCTCTGTGTCCCATCCCCATGTCCCATCTCCACGTCCCATCATCTCCATGCCCCATCCCCATGTCCCACCTCCATCTCCATCTCCCATCCCAATGTCCCCAAATCCATTTCCCATCCCCATGTCCCATCATCTCCACGTCCCATCTCCATGTCCATCTCCACGTCCCATTTCCATCTCCACGTCCCATCTCCATGTCCCATCCCTGTGTCCAATCATCTCTGTGTCCCATCCCAATGTCCCCATGGATGGGGACATGGATGTCCTAAATGTCTCTAAATCCATGTCCCATACCCATGTCCCATCTCCACGTCCCACCTCCATCTCCATTTCCCATCCCAATGTCCCATCCCAATGTCCCATCATCTCCACTTCCCGTCCCAATGTCCACATCTCAATGTCCCATCCCCATGTCCCGTCTCCATCTCCACATCCCATCCCCATGTCCCATCACCTCCACGTCCCATCTCCATGTCCCATCCCCGTGTCCAATCATCTCCATCTCCATGTCCCATCCCCATGTCCCATCCCCATCTCCATCTCCATGTCCCATCACCTCCATGTCCCATCTCCATGTCCCACCTCTATCTCCACATCCCATCTCCACGTCCCATCTTCACGTCCCATCCCCGCATCCCATTTCCATCTCCACGTCCCCATGTTCCATCATCTTCATGCCCCATCCTTACGTCCCACCTCCCATCCCACCTCCCCATTTCCCTTCTCCCACCACCTGGGAATCCCGGGAACGCCGGGCGGTGTCCGATTCCGGGCTTTCCCGCCAGCAGGACCGTCGCTCGGAGAAGGAGCGCTGGCAGCACCTGGCCGACCTGGCCGACTTCGCGCTGGCCATGAAGGTGACGCTGATGAACATCAACTACCAGTCCTTCAACAACTTCATGCTGCGCATAGGCAAGTCCGGGGATTCCGGGAATTCTGGGAATTCCGGGAACGTTCCGGAATGTTCCGGGCGTGACCCCGCGTGGCTCCCGGCAGGGATGAACAAGGGGGCGGTGCTGGCCGGGGTCATCGGGGCGCGCAAGCCCCACTACGACATCTGGGGCAACACGGTCAACGTGGCCAGCAGGATGGAGTCCACCGGAGTCATGGGCAACATCCAGGTGGGATCATGGGGAACATCCAGGTGGGATCAGACCAGGAATCTTGGGAAGGTCCAGGTGGGACCATGGGGGACGTCCGGGTGGGACCATGGGGGACGTCCAGGTGGGACCATGGGGAATGTCCAGGTGGGGTCAGACCAGGAATCTTGGGAATACCCAGGTGGGATCATGGGGAATGTCCAGATGGGATCATGGGGAATGTCCAGGTGGGGTCAGACCAGGAATCTTGGGAATACCCAGGTGGGATCATGGGGGACTTCCAGGTGGGACCATGGGGAATGTCCAGGTGGGACCGTGGGGGATGTCCAGGTGGGATCAGACCAGGAATCTTGGGAAGGTCCAGGTGGGACAATGGGGAATGTCCAGGTGGCACCATGGGGAATGTCCAGGTGGGACCATGGGGAATGTCCAGGTGGGATCAGACCAGGAGTTCTGGGAACATCCAGGTGGGACCATGGGGAATGTCCAGGTGGGATCATGGGGGAGGTCCAGGTGGGATCAGACCAGGAATCTTGGGAACATCCAGGTGGGACCTGGCTGGGAATGAGCATGAGAATATCTGGGGTGGGACCATGGGGGACATCCAGGTGGGACCATGGGGAACGTCCAGCTGGGACCTTGCCTGGAATGGGCATGGGAACATCTGTGTGGGATCATGGGGGACATCTGGGTGGGATCAGACCAGGAATCTTGGGAATGTCCAGGTGGGACCATGGGGGACGTCCAGGTGGGATCAGACCAGGAATCTTGGGAATGTCCAGGTGGGATCATGGGGAATGTCCAGGTGGGACCATGGGGAATGTCCAGGTGAGACCATGGGGGACGTCCGGGTGGGGTCAGACCAGGAATCTTGGGAATGTCCAGGTGGGACCATGGGGGACGTCTGGGTGGGATCATGGGGGACGTCCAGGTGGGATCATGGGGAACATCCAGGTGGGACCACGGGGAACGTCCGGGTGGGATCAGACCAGGAATCTTGGGAAGGTCCAGGTGGGACCATGGGGAATGTCCGGGTGGGACCATGGGGAATGTCCAGGTGGGACCATGGGGGACGTCCGGGTGGGGTCAGGCCAGGAATCCTGGGAATGTCCAGGTGGGATCATGGGAAGTGTCCAGGTGGGATCAGACCAGGAATCCTGGGAACATCCAGGTGGGACCATGGGGAACATCCGAGTGGGATCATGGGGAATGTCCAGGTGGGATCAGACTAGGAATCTTGGGAAGGTCCAGGTGGGATCATGGGGGATATCTAGGTGGGGTCAGACCAGGAATCGTGGGAACATCCAGATGGGACCATGGGGAACATCCAGGTGGGATCATGGGGAACGTCCAGGTGGGATCAGACCAGGAATCTTGGGAATGTCCAGGTGGGACCATGGGGGACGTCCAGGTGGGATCAGACCAGGAATCGTGGGAACATCCAGGTGGGACCATGGGGAACATCCAGGTGGGATCATGGGGAACATCCAGGTGGAATTTCTCCTCTCCCCCGCTTGGAATTTTCCCCAGAGCTCTTCCCGCTTTTCCCAGGAGGAACATTCCCAAATTCCCGTTTTTTTTTCCCCTTCCCAAAAGGTGGTGGAGGAGACGCAGCAGATCCTGAAGGAGTACGGCTTCCGCTTCGTGCGCCGCGGCGCCGTCTACGTCAAGGGCAAGGGCGAGCTCCTCACCTTCTTCCTGAAGGGCCGCGAGAAACCCGCAGCGCTCCTCGGACCCGCCGCCGCCGTCCCCCTGCCCCACCAGGTGCTGGAGAACTCCTGAGGAACCCTCGGGAATCTCCACCGGCATCTCCAGAGCCCCACCCCGTCCCGGAAGGGTTTTTTCGGGATTTTTTATTCCGTGGAAAAGAGGGAAAGGCGGATCCGGGGTTGTTTTTTTGCGGACCGGGAGCGGCGGCGATTGCGGGAGATCCAAACTCAGGGATGGTTGGGGAGACTCCGCGCCTTGTGTATTCCAGATCCATAAATTTTATCGGAGACGAGACGGGCTGGCGTTTGTGCCCCGCGGACGGGAACGGGGTCGGGGTCGGGGTCGGGATTGAGGTCAGGATTGGGATCGGGATCAAGATTGAGATCCAGATTGGGATCGGGATCGGGAGCAGGATTGAGACCCAAATTGAGATTGGGATTGGGATTGGGGAACCTGATTGGGATTGGGGAATGGGATTGGGATTGGGATTGGCATTGGTATCACGATTGGTATTGGGATCAAGACTGAGATCCAGATTGGGATTGGGATCAAGATTGAGACCCGAATTGGGATTGGGATTGGGATCAAGATTGAGACTTAAATTGGGATTTGGGAACCTGATTGGGATTGGGATTGGGATTGGGGAATGGGATCGGGATCAGGATTGTTATCGGGATCAAGATTGAGACCCAAATTGGGATTGGGATCGGGATTGAGATCCATATTGGCATCGGGATCAGAACTGGGATTGGGATCAGGATTGGGATTTGGAATCGGATCGGGATTGAGATTGGGATTGGGATCAGGATTTGGACTGGGATTGAGATCCAGATTGGGATTGGGATCAGGATTGAGTTTGGGATTGGGATCGGGACGGAGATCCATATTGGTAATGGGATCAGGATGGGAATTGGGATCAGGACTGGGATCAGAATCAGGATCGGGATCAGGATCAGGATTGTGGTTGGAAACGGGATCGGAATTGGGATCAGGATCAGAATCAGGGATTGGGATCGAGATCGGGATTGGGATTGAAACTGGGTTTGGTCTTGGAGTCAGGATTGGGATTGGAAGTGGGACCGGAATCAGGATTGGGATTGGGATTGGGATCAGGATCATGATTGGGATCGGGATCAGGACTGGGAGTGGGATTGGGATTGGAATCTGGAACCCGACCCCCCTCAGCACGGCCCCATCCCAGGGGGGTTTGGGGTTTTCTTGGGGTATTTTTGGGGTATTTTGGGGTTTTTTATTCCGTGGAAAAGAGGGAAAGGCGGATCCGGGGTTTTTTTTTTGCGGACCGGGAGCGGCGGCGATTCCGGGAGATCCAAACTCAGGGATGGTTGGGGAGACTCCGCGCCTTGTGTATTCCAGATCCATAAATTTTATCGGAGACGAGACGGGCTGGCGTTTGTGCCCCGCGGCCGGGATCGGGGTCGGGATCGGGGGCGGGATCGGGATTGGGAGCAAGATTGAGATCCAGATTGGGATCCGGAGCAGGATTGGGATTGGGATTGGGGAACAGGATTAGGATCGGGATTGGGATTGGGATCAGGATTGGGATCGGGATCAAGATTGAGATCCAGATTTGGGATTGGGATTGGGATCAAGATTGAGACCCAAATTGGGATTGGGATTGGAATTGGGATTGGGATCAGGATTGGTATCGGGATCAAGATTGAGATCCAGATTGGGATTGGGATCAGGATTGGGATCAAGACTGAGAATGGGATCGGGATTGAGATCCATATTGGCATTGGGATCGGGATTGGGATTGGGATCAGGATTGGGATTGGAAATGGGATCAGATATGGGATTGGGATCCAGGTCAGGATTGGGATCGGGATCGGGATCAGGATTGGGACCCAAATTGGGATTGGGATCAGGATTGGGATCAAGATTGAGCTTGGGATTGGGATCAGGATTGGGATTTGGAATGGGATCCGGATGGGAATTGGGATCAGGACTGGGATCAGAATCAGGATTGGGATCAGGATCAGGATTGTGGTTGGAAACGGGATCGGAATTGGGATCAGGATCAGAATCAGGATTGGGACTGAGATGGAGATTGGGAACAGGATTGGGATCGGTATCGAGATCGGGATGGAAATTGGGTTTGGTCTTGGAGTCAGGATTGGGATTGGAAGTGGGACTGGAATCAGGATTGGGATCGGGATCATGATTGAGATTGGGATCAGGATTGAGATTGAGATTGGGATCAGGATGGGAATTGAGATCAGGACTGGGATCAGAATCAGGATTGGGATTGGGATCAGGATTGTGGTTGGAAACGGGATTGGAATTGGGATCAGGATCAGAATCAGGGATCGGGATCAAGATCGGGATCAGGATCGGGATGGAAATTGGGTTTGGTCTTAGAGTCAGGATTGGGATTGGAAGTGGGATCGGAATCCAGATTGGGATCATGATTGGGATTGGGATCAAGATTGAGACCCAAATTGAGATTGGGATTGGAATCTGGATTGGGATCAAGATTGAGATTGGGATCAGGATTGAGATTGAGATTGGGATCAGGATGGGAATTGAGATCAGGACTGGGATCAGAATCAGGATTGGGATCGGGATCAGGATTGTGGTTAGAAACAGGATCAGACTTGGGAACGGGATCGGGATTGGGACTGAGATGGAGATTGGGATCGGTATGGAGATTGGGATTGGGATTGAAATTGGGTTTGGTCTTGGAGTCAGGATTGGGATTGGAAGTGGGATCAGGATCGAGATTGAGATCGAGATTGGGATTGGGATCGGGATTGGGATGAGGACTGTGATTGGAAACAGGATCGGAATTGGGATCAGAATCAGGATTGGGATCGGGCCTGGAATTGGGATCGGGATCAGGATCGGGATCAGAATTGGGATTGGGATTGAGATCCAGATTGGGATTGTCATTCGTATCAGGATTGGGATCGGGATTGGGATTGGAAATGGGTTCGGGATCAGAATCAGGATTGGGATCGGGATCAGAATTGGAATTGTGATCGGGATGGGGCTTGGAATCAAGATCGGGATCAGGAACGGAATCAGAAGCGGAATCGTGATCGGGATCGGGATCGGGACTGGAATCAAAATCATCCCAAGAATTCCCAATCCCGGCGAATCCCATCCCAAAGAATTCCCAACCCTGGGAAATTCCCACCTAAAAATCCCAGAAAAAAATTTTTTTAATGACCGAGCGCTAAGGGGACGCTACAGGACCCGCGAATCCCACGGGATTTTCCCGGATTTTTCCCAAGATTTTTTCCTGGATTTTCCCAGAATTTTCCGGGATTTTTTCCTGGATTTTTCCTGGAATTTTCCAGGATTTTTCCCGGGATTTTCCCCCCCATCACTGCCCGTCCTTGGCGAAGCTCTTGCCGATGGCGTTCCTGAAGAGCGTCACCAGCGGCGTCCGCGCCCGCTCCGAGCTCATGAAGCCCCCGTAACGCTTCTCCTTCCGGGAATTCCATGGGAATCCCGGGAATCCTTCCTCATCCTCCTCATCCTCATCCTCCTCATCCTCATCCCGCCGGAATTCCAGCCGGGAATTCTCCTCCGACTCCTCCTCGGCCCCGTTGGGGTAAACCTTGACCGGCCTCCTCTTGCGCCCCACCGGCTTCCCCCAGCGGAAGTGCTCCATGGAGTACGAGCGCTTCCCGGGAATTCCCGGAATTCCGGGATCGACATTCCCGAATTTTCCGTCGTCGTCCTCGTGGAATTCGCGCTTGCCGGGCTCGGTGCTGTTCCTGCGGCCGAACTGGTTCCAGCGGAAGTGGCTCATGACGTAGCGCCGCAGGCTCTCCGAGAGAGGCTGCAGCTGCCCCGGATTCCCGGGAAAAACCGGAGATTCCAGGGAAAGGCGCGCCCGGCACGACCCCGAGCAGGCCTGGAATGAGGGGGGGATTCCCAAAATTTAGGGATTCCCGGATGGAATTCCCACATTTCCTGGTGTTTGAAACCATTAGGGACCATGGAAAGCAGAAAGTTTTTGGTGAATCCCAAATTTGGGAATTCCTTGGAACAACAAAAATTTTGGGAGAATCCTATGCAGGGAGGGATTTTGGAATTTCCCAAATTGGGAATGGGATTCCCATTTTTTGTGATCCTGGAGTTTGGGTTTTTTGGGGAATGGGGGATTTAGGACAATTTGGAAGTGGAAAATTTGGAATCCTGGACCCTCTGGAATCTGGAATTCTGGGATGGAATTCCCACTTCTCCAGATGTTCAGAAATATTTTGGGAATGAGGGACTTGAAGCGTAAAATTTGGAATTCTGGACCCTCTGGAATTTGGGAGGATCCCACATGGGGAGGGATCTGGGAATTCCCAAATTTGGGAATGGGATTCCCATTTTTAGTGATCCTGGAGTTTGGAATAATTTGGGAATGGGGTGATTAGGAGCCATCTGGAAATGGGAGAATTTTGGGAGAATTTGGGAATTCCGGACCCTCTGGAGTTTGGGGATTCCCTGGAGAAACACAAGGAATGGGAATTCCGGGATTCCCTGGAAAACGGGAGATTCCAGGGAAAGCCGCGCCCGGCACAACCCGGAGCACGCCTGGGAAAGACGGGGATTCCCAAAATTTAGGAATTTTCATGATTTGGGACCATCTGGAAGCGGGAATTTGGAATTCTGGGCCCTCTGGAACTTTGGGATTCCCAAATCTGGGGATGGGATTCCCATTTTTGTGATCCTGGAGTTCAGAATAATTTGGGAATGGGGGACTTGGGACCATCTGGAAGCTGAAAATTTGGAATTTTGGACCTTCTGGAATTTGGGGATTCCCATTTTTCGTGATCCTGGAGTTTGGGATTATTTGGGAATGGGGGGATTTGGGACCATCTGGAAGTGGGAGAATTTTGGGAGAATTTGGGAATTCTGGACCCTCTGGAGTTTGAGAATTCCCAACCTCCGGGATTCCCTGGAGAAACACAAGGAATGGGAATTCTGGGAGATTCCAGGGAAAGCCGCGCCCGGCACGACCCCGAGCAGGCCTGGGAAAGGGGGAATTCCCAAAATTTAGGGATTCCGGGATGGAATTCCCATTTTTCCTGGTGTTTGAAACCATTTGGGAGAGGGGATTTGGGACCATGGGAAGTGGAAAGTTTTTGGTGAATCCCAAATTTGGGAATTCCCTGGAAGAACAATATTTTGGAATTCCCAAATTTGGGGATGGGATTCCCATTTTTCGTGATCCTGGAGTTTGGAATAATTTGGGAATGGGGGGATTTGGATCCATCTAGAAGCAGAAGATTTGGAATTCTGGACCCTCTGGAATTTGGGAATTGCCAACTTTGGGGATTCCCTGGAGAAACACAAGGAATGGGAATTTGGGGATGGAATTCCCATTTTTCCTGATGTTTGGATTCATTCGGGAATGGGGGATTTGGGACCATCTGGAAGCGGAAAAATTTGGAATTCTGGACCCTCTGGAACTTGGGAATGTCCAGATTTGGGGATGGAATTCCCATTTTTCGTGATCCTGGAGTTTGGGATAATTTGGGAATGGGGGCACTTGGGAGCCACCTGGAAGTGGGAGAATTTTGGGAGAATTTGGGAATTCTGGACCCTCTGGAGTTTGGGGATTCCCTGGAGAAACACAAGGAATGGGAATTCCGGGATTCCAGGGAAAGCCGCGCCTGGCACGACCCGGAGCAGGCCTGGGAAAGGGGGAATTCCCAAAGTTCAGCGATTCCAGGATGGAATTCCCATTTGTTTCGATCCCAGAGTTGGGAATAAATTGGGAAGGAGTGGCTTGGGATCATCTGGAAGTGGAAAATTTGGAATTCTGGACCCTCTGGAACTTTGGGATTCCCAAATCTGGGGATGGAATTCCTGTTTTTTGTGATCCTGGAGTTCAGAATTATTTGGGTTTGGGACCATCTGGAAGCGGAAAATTTGGAATTCTGGACCTTCTGGGATTTGGGAATTCCCGTTTTTCGTGATCCGGGAGTTTGGGATTATTTGGGAATGGGGGATTTGTGGAAGTGGGAAAATTTGGACGCGGGAAAATTTGGAATTCTGGACCCTCTGGAACTTGGGGATTCCCGAATTTGGGGATGGAATTGCCATTTTTCGTGATCCTGGAGTTTGGGATAATTTGGGAATGGGGGGATTTGGGATCATCTGGAAGTGGAAAATTTGGAATTCTGGACCCTCTGGAATTTGGGAATTCCAGGGTGGAATTCCCACTTTTCGTGATGTTGGGAATTGTTTGGGAATGAGGGATTTGGGACCACCTGGAAGAGGAAAATTTGGAATTCTGGACCCTCTGGAACTTTGGGAAATCCCAGATTCAGGAACGGAATTTCCCATTTTTCCAGATGTTTGGATTCATTTGGGAATGGGGGATTTGGGACCATGTGAAAGTGGGAAAATTTGGGGGAAATTTGGGAATTGTGGACCCTTTGGAATTTGGGGATTCCCTGGAGAAACACAAGGAATGGGAATTCTGGAATTCCCGGGAAAACGGGAGATTCCAGGGAAAGCCGCGCCCGGCACGACCCCGAGCAGGCCTGGGAAAGGGGGAGAGTCCCAAAATTTAGGGATTTTCATGATTTGGGACCAAAATTTAGGGATTCCGGGATGGAATTCCCACTTTTTCATAATTCCATTTGGTTGGGAATCCCTTAGGAATGGGGGAATTGGAAATTCTGGAAGCGGAAAATTCCATTGGGAATTCCCTGGAATGATGAAAGGAATGGAAATTCCAGGATGGAATCCCCACTTTTTGTGATCCCAGAATTTGGAATAAAATGGGAATGGGGGAAGTTGGGAGGATCTGGAAGTGGGAGAATTTTTGGAGAATTTAGGAATTCCCAAATTTGGGAATTCCAGGATGGAATTCCCACCTGTCATGATGCCTGGATGGGGAATTTGGGAGGATCTGGAAGTGGGAGAATTTTGGGAGAATTTGGGATTTGGGACTCTCTGGAATTTGGGAGGATCCCACGTGGGAAGCGATTTGGGAATTCCCAAATTCAGGAATGGAATTCCCATTTTTTCCAGATGTTGGGAATCATTTCGGAGCCCCCAGAAGCAGAAAATTTGGAATTCGGGACCCTCCGGAATTTGGGAGGATCCCACGTGAGGAGGAATCTGGGAATTCCCAAATTTGGGAATGGAATTCCCATTTTTAGTGATCCTGGAGTTCGGGATTATTTGGGAATGGGGGCACTTGGGAGCCACCTGGAAGTGGGAAAATTTTGGGAGAATTTGGGAATTCTGGACCCTCTGGAATTTGGGAAATCCCAAATTCCCGAATGGAATTTCCCATTTTTCCAGGTGTTGGAAATCATTTGGGAATGGCGGGATTTGGGACCATTTGGAAGCGGAAATTCCCCCCAAAAATCCCAAATCCCAGACCCCAAAAACCCCAAACCCCAAAAATCCCAAAATCCCCAAATCCCAAACTCCAAATCCCAAATCCCCAAAACCCAAATCCCAAAAATCCCCAAACCCCAAAAACCCCAAATTCCCAAATCCCCAACCCCAAAACCCAAATCCCAAAACCCCCAAATCCCAAACTCCAAATCCCAAAACCCCAAATCCCAAACCCCAAATCCCAAAAATCCCAACCCCCAAAATCCCCAAAATCCCTCAATTTTTTTTGATTTTTTTTTGATTTTTTGGCGGATTTTTTGGGGGATTTTTTGCACTTTGAATCCCAAACCCCAAACCCCAAAACCCCAAATCCCAAATCCCCAAAAATCCCAAACCCCAAACTCCAAAATCCCAAATCCCCAAATCCCAAAACCCAAACCCCTCATTTTTTTGGGGATTTTTTTGAGATATTTTGGCGGATTTTTGGGGATTTTTTTGGGATTTGAATCCCAAAACCCCAAATCCCAAACCCCAAATCCCAAACCCCAAACCCCAAAACCCCCAAACCCCAAACGCCAAAAACCCCAAACCCCAAATCCCAAAAATCCCAAACCCCAAAATCCCCAAAATCCCTCAATTTTTTTGGATTTTTTGGCGGATTTTTTTGGGGATTTTTTGCACTTTGAATCCCAAACCCCAAACCCCCAAATCCCAAATCCCCAAAAATCCCAAACCCCAAACCCCAAACCCCAAAAACCCCAAAAACCCCCAAAACCCCAAACTCCAAATCCCAAATCCCTCGATTTTTGGGGGATTTTTTTGGTTTTTAATGGGATTTTTTAAATTTTTTGGGGTGATTTTTTGCGCTTTGAATCCCAAACCGCAAAAACCCCAAAAACCCCACAAACCCCCAAAACCCCAAACCCCCAACCCCCCTTACCATTTCCCGGCATTGTTGATTTTCCCAGCAGGGCCCCGAAGGTCCCGCGGGGCTCCAGAGCATCAACCCCAACAGCAGCGGAGTTTTTGGGATTTTTGGGGGGATTTTGGGTTTTTCTTGGGGGATTTTCTCGGGATTTTTTGGGATTTGAATCCCAAATTCCAACCCCCAAATCCCCAAAACCCCAAATCCCAAATCCCCAAATCCCAAACACCCAAACCCAAAATTCCAAACCCTCAAATCCCAAACTCCAAACCCCAAATTCCAGATCCCAAATCCCAAAATCCCAAACCCCAAATCCCAAACCCCAAATCTCCAAATCCCCAAATCCCAATTCTCCAAATCCCAAATCTCAAATCCCAAATCCCAAAAATCCCAAACCCCAAAATCCCAAACCCCAAATCCCCAAATCCCAATTCTCCAAATCCCAAATCTCAAATCCCATATCTCAGAAACCCCAAACCCCAAATCCCAAATCCCTCAAATTTTTGGGGATTTTGGGGGGGATTTTTTTGGGATTTTTTGGGATTTCAATCCCAAACCCCAAACCCCAAATCCCAAACCCCAAATCCCAACTCCCAAATCTCCAAATCCCAAAACCTCAAATCCCCAAATCCCAAACCCCCAAAACCCCCAAAACCCCAAACTCCAAATCCCAAATCCCTCGAATTTCAGGGGATTTTTGGGGGATTTTTTAGGGATTTTTTGGGGATTTTTTGGCGGATTTTTTTGGGATTTTTTGGGGGGATTTGAACCCCAAAAACCCCAAAACCCCCAAAGCCCCTTACCAGTTCCCGGCATTGTTGATTTTCCCAGCAGGGCCCCGAAGCTCCCGCGGGGCTCCAGAGCATCAACCCCAACAGCAGCGGAGTTTTTGGGATTTTTGGGGAGATTTTGGGGTTTTCTTGGGGGATTTTTTTGGGATTTTTTTTTTTATTTTTTTGGGATTTGAATCCCAAACCCCAAATTCCAACCCCCAAATCCCCAAACTCCAAATCCCAAATCCCAAACCCCAAATCCCAAACACCCAAACCCAAAACTTCCAAACCTTCAAATCCCAAACTCCAAACCCCAAATTCCAGATCCCAAATCCCCAAATCCCAAATCCCAAAAATCCCAAACCCCAAAATCCCAAACCCCAGATCCCCAAATCCCAATTCTCCAAATCCCAAATCTCAAATCCCATATCTCAGAAACCCCAAACCCCAAATCCCAAACCCCCAAATCCCAAACCCCTCAAATTTTTGGGGATTTTGGGGGGGATTTTTTTGGGATTTTTTGGGATTTCAATCCCAAACCCCAAACCCCAAATCCCAAACCCCAAATCCCAACTCCCAAATCTCCAAATCCCAAAACCTCAAATCCCCAAATCCCAAACCCCAAACATCGC
Organism: Calcarius lapponicus; assembly: GCA_039654755.1. NCBI lineage: Eukaryota > Metazoa > Chordata > Aves > Passeriformes > Fringillidae > Calcarius > Calcarius lapponicus. The sequence continues at coordinate 2,322 of JBBFKN010000276.1, read as the reverse complement.
AACCCCCCAAACCCCAAATCCCAAAAATCCCAAACCCCAAAATCCCTCAATTTTTTTGGATTTTTTTTGGGATTTTTTGGGATTTTTTTGAGATATTTTGGCGGATTTTTTGGGATTTTTTGGGGGATTTGAACCCCAAAAATCCCAAAAACCCCAACCCCCCTTACCATTTCCCGGCATTGTTGATTTTCCCAGCAGGGCCCCGAAGCTCCCGCGGGGCTCCAGAGCATCAACCCCAACAGCAGCGGCAGCAGCGCCGAGCCCATCCCGGCCCCGAAACCTGCGGGGAAATCCCAAAAATTCCCGAATTCCATAAAAATTCCAAAAAATTCCCCAAAAATTCTCCAAAAATCCCCCCCCCCAAATCCCAAAAAAATCCCGCAAAAAACCCCCCAAAAAGTCCTAAAAATTCCTTTAAGAATCATCCAAAAATTATTTTTTGGGATCTCCTTGGGAGTTTTGGGGGGATTTTCTTGGGGAATTTTGGGGGAACTTTTTGGAATTTTTGGGGAGAATTTTTTGGGGATTTTTTGGGGAAAATTTTGGGAGACTTTTAGAAGATTTCTTGGGGTTTTTTGGGAAATTTTGGGGGGGTGGTTTGAGATTTTTTGGAGATTTTTAAGGATTTAAAAATCTCATTTTATTCTTATTTTTCAGGAATTTTTGCTCGTTCATTTTCCAAGTATTTGGAAGGGATTTTGAGGTTTTTAAAGGTTTTTTTTTAAGGTTTTTTGGGGGGTTTTGTAGGATTTTAAATTTTAGGGTTTTTTTGGGGTGATTTTTGGGGATTTTTTGGAATTTTTTTGGGGTTTTAAAAATGGTTTTGGGGGATTTTGGGATTTTTTGGGGATTTTTTTGGGGATTTTAGAAGTTATTTTTGGGGGGATTTTTGGGGAGTTTTTTTGAATTTGAAGGTATTTTTTAAATTATTTTTTGGGATATTTTTGGGACTTTTGGGGGGACTTTTTTTGGATTTTGGGGGGGACTTTTTGGGATTTTTAAAGGATTTTTAGGGATTTAAAAATCTCATTTTATTCTTATTTTTACGGAATTTTTGTTGGTTCATTTCTCCAGTATCTTGAAGGGATTTTTGGGGTTTTTTAGGGATATTTTGGGGGGTGATTTTAAAGGATTTTAAAAAGATTTCGGAGGATTTTTTTAAGGATTTTTTGGGGATTTTGGGGGGAATATTTTAGGATTTTTAAAATTATTTTGGGGGATTTTTTGGGATCATTTTGGGGATTTTTGGGTGGATTTTTTGGGGGATTTTAGGGGATGCTTTTAGGATTTTTAAAATTATTTTGGGGGGATTGTTGGTGATCCTTTGGGGAATTTTGGGGTGAATTTTGGGGGGAATTTTTTGCAGATTTTTTTGGATATTTTCGGGATTTTTGGGGTTTTCTTTTGGGCATTTTTTAGAAAATTGTGAAGGGATTTTGGGGGTCTTTTTTTAAAGGATTTTTTTTTAATTTTAAAAGGATTTCTTTAGGATTTGTTCGGGGTTTTTTAGGTTTTTGGGGATTTTAAAGTCTCTTTTTAGGATTTTTTAATTTTATAAGATTAAAATTTTTTTAATTATTATTTTTTAATTTTTTAGGGATTTTTTTCGCAATTTTTGGGGGGATTTTAAAGGGATTTTTAAGGATTTAAAATCTCACTTTATTCCTATTTTTTAGGAACTTAGGTTGCTTCATTTTCCAAGTATTTGGAAGGGATTTTTGGGGATTTTTTTGGTTTTTAAAAGGGATTTTTTGGGGGGATTTTGAAAGGATTTTCAGGGATTTTTAGATTTTATTTTATTCTTAGTTTTATGAATTTTTTTGCTCGTTCATTTTCCAAATATTTGGAAGGGATTTTTGGGGGATTTTTAAAGGATTTTTAGGGAATATTTTAGGATTTTTAAAATTATTTTGGGGGGGATTTTGGGGAAATTTTTGAGGATTTTAAAAATTATTTTGGGGGGACTTTTGGGGAAGTTTTTGGGAATTTTGGGGGGAATTTTTGGGGAATTTTCCAGGTTTTTTGGGGGATTTTAGAGGCATTTAAAAATCTCATTTTATTCCTATTTTTCCCAAGTATTTCGAAGGGATTTTGGGGGATTTTTTTGGGATTTTAAAGGATTTTAAAAAAAATTTTGGGGGGATTTTGGGGGGATTTTCAAGGGATTTTTAAGGATTTAAAAATCTCATTTTATTCCTATTTTTACGGAATTTTTGCTCGTTCATTTTCCAAATATTTCGAAGGGATTTTGGGGTTTTTTTAAAGGGATTTTTGGGGATTTTTAAGGGATTTTGGGGTTTTTACCTGGCCCGGGGGTCCGCA